>JALMQS010000030.1:33533596-33643538 GCA_024734495.1 Forficula auricularia | reverse complement strand
CCTCAGAAAAAGTAGAGCATTCAGTTTCCTATAAATTTCGATCTCTTTTTACTTAATATTTATTTTGATCATTGACTAAATGTCTCTGTCGATGTGTGTGTGTGTATTTAAACCAACAATAGAATACTATTGATCAAGGTAGTAATTAAAATATCTCCTTGATATAAATAGTAATTCATTTTTGAGAAAATTTTTACTTTTTTCAAATGAAAATTTGTCATTTTCGACCACAGGGTATATAAAAGAGTGAATCTCAAATATAAATTCAAATTAAAAATGATAAATTTCGATCTCTTTTTACTTAATATTTATTTTGATCATTGACTAAATGTCTCTGTCGATGTGTGTGTGTGTATTTAAACCAACAATATAATACTATTGATCAAGGTAGTAATTAAAATATCTCCTTGATATAAATAGTAATTCATTTTTGAGAAACTTTTTACTTTTTTCAAATGAAAATTTGTCATTTTCGACCACAGGGTATATAAAAGAGTGAATCTCAAATATAAATTCAAATTAAAAATGATAAATTTCGATCTCTTTTTACTTAATATTTATTTTGATCATTGACTAAATGTCTCTGTCGATGTGTGTGTGTGTATTTAAACCAACAATATAATACTATTGATCAAGGTAGTAATTAAAATATCTCCTTGATATAAATAGTAATTCATTTTTGAGAAAATTTTTACTTTTTTCAAATGAAAATTTGTCATTTTCGACCACAGGGTATATAAAAAGAGTGAATCTCAAATATTATTTGCATCAAGCAGAGGACAACCTTTTTGTTTCTCTTTGTGAATTTTCAATTCTCTTAAACAGCACGACGTTTAGTAATAAGATCGTCCCTACTTTCCAGGCTTCAATTCAACTGTTAAAGGTTCCTTTGTTTAAAACCTGAAGAAGGAGGGCCAATTTTTTCGAAAATGTCAGAATTTACAAGAGGATAAAATGTTGACGTTATTCAGAATTTGTGGTTTTCATTATCAAAGAGCTGTTTTTGGGTTAATTCAAGAATTGTGTTCTACCGCTTGGTTTTCATTAAATTAGGTTGGAGTTGGTGGTGTTTCACAAGGAGAAAAATTAAAATACAAAGATTTTTTTAGTTTACTCTATATATTTCGAGCTCTTAACTCATCGTCAGGAGAACATTGACTAAAGATAACATGATATTTTGAACAGAATTTATTTTAATTTTAATATGATGGACAGTTATTTATGACATAGTGTAAATATGAAAGAATTATCAGAAGGATGGATGGAATGGCTTTAGAAAGCCGACTGACCAGATGTAGGGACAAAGGGCTGGGACAAAGAAAAGATATTTATATTTGAAAGTTGCCGAAAATTATGTATGTGTAATAAAGAAAGACAATAAACTATAGAATGCAATGAGGGTGCATAGCGAAAATTCAATCTCTCATTTTCTATTTAAAAAAATAAATAAAATTAAAAATAAACCACCACACACCTTCACAATAATTAATTCAAATGTCAATATTTATTGATGCTGGGTACGATGCCACGATCAAACAGACATCAAAACTTCACCAATAATTGACATCTTAATCAATGATATTTAATTTAGTGGAGTGCGATGAGTGTGTATTGGGTTTATTTTTTAATTTTTATTTATTTTTTTAAATAGAAAATGAAGATCAAAATTTCCCTCATTGCATTCCATCGTTATTGCCTTTCTTTATTACACATACATAATTTTCGGCCTTTTCAAATATAAATATCTTTCTTTGTCCCAACCCTTATCCCTACATCTGGTCAGTCGGCTTTCTAAAGCCATTCCATCCATCCTTCTGATAATTCTTTCATATTTACACTATGTCATAAATAACTGTCCATCATATTAAAATTAAAATAAATTCTGTTCAAAATATCATGTTATCTTTAGTCAATGTTCTCCTGACGATGAGTCAAGAGCTCGAAATATATAGAGTAAACTAAAAAATCTTTGTATTTTAATTTTTCTCCCTGTGAAACACCACCAACTCCAACCTAATTTAATTTTAACAATGTTTCACTATAAACCAACACCGCGTTCCCTAAATTTTACTTGGTTTTCAATAAAAAATACCTTCTAATTAATTCAATTTTTTAATTTTAACATATAATAAATTTATAATTAACTATCAGTGGGTTTTAAAATTAAAAAAACAATTAATTATTGAAATGAAATTGAATTTTATTAAACCAATTATTTTACATGAATTTATGCATACATTGTTATTGAGCTTCGATTCCGGAGATTACTTCTCCACCATCAGGTGTCCTTGATCATCTTTTAATCCTTGTTTTTAACAAAGAGGAAAAAACTAATTAAAGAAAAAACCTCTATTCCGATGATTATTTCAATTCCATTATTTGGTCCCATTCAATCGAGACCCGTAGTCTCCTCACCAAAATTGAATTTTTTTTTTTTTTCCTATAAATTTTATTAAACCAATTATTTTACATTAATTAATGTATACCTTGTATTTAGCTTCGATTCCGGAGATTGCTTCTCCACCATCGAGTGTCCTTATTCATCTTTAGTCCTTGTTTTTAATAAGAGGAAAAATCTAATTAGATAAAAAAACCTCTTTTCCGATAATTATTTCAATTCCATTATTCCCCAATCAAGTCGATTGGATCCTCTCCCTCTCTCCAAAATTGAATTTTAATATACAATTATAAATATAATGATATTTGTAATAAACTATTAGAGGTTTTAAATTAAGAAAAATTATTATTAAAATGAATTAAAAAAAAAAATTATTAAAAATTTTCGTTGACACACACACCTGCTAATAATTATTTCAGCATTGTCTTCTACCACTTTATTTTCAATAAAAATACCTTCCAAATACTTAAATTTTATTATATAATAATATTTATAAATAGGTTGTAAAATAAAAAAATAAAATAATTAATTATTCAAATGGAATTGAATTTTAATATATAATAATATTAGTAATAAACTATTACTTGATTTTAAATTAAAAAATATATATATAGCTATATATATTTTTTAAATGAATTAAAAAAATAAATAATAATTATAAATTTTTTTTCGTTGACACACACACCTGCTAATAATTATTTCACCATTTGTCTTCTACCACTTTATTTTTCAATGGAAAATACCTTCTAAATACTTAAATTTTTAGAAAATACTAACTTTTAAAATATAATAATATTTACAAGTAGGTTTTAAAATTAATTAAAAAAATCAAATAATTATTCAAATGGAATTGAATTTTAATATATAATAATATTTGTAATAAACTATTACTTGATTTAAATTTAAAAAAAAAATTATTATAACAATGAATTAAAAAAAAAATTAATCATAAATTTTTATTGACAGACCCACCTGTCAATAATTACTTTAGAATTGAATTTTACCACTCCGTTTTCAATAGAAAATACTTTCGAATTAATTAAATGTGTACCATATTTTGAGAACCCCTTCTCTAAAGTCAGTAAAATATTGTAGCGAGACTAAAAGGATTTTACTTTTGAATAATCACTGTTTAGAGAATAAATTACATTAGATTTAGATTCATATTGTTTGTTTTAGGACAAAAATTTGTAAGATTTAAATAATATGAACAAAATAAAAATTATTCTGTTTACTTTTGCGAAAGAACTACTTATAATTACCAATTTGGCCGCTTTAAATTAAACAGATGGCAGCACTTGATAGAGACGCCTGTATTTAGACAACCACAACAGACGCTAGAACACTCAATGCTGATTTTTGTTGGCGTTTGGAAAAGGGCTTAACATAAAATTAAGATAAAATTCAACAAATTCACATATTCTTTCTTTATCAACGACAAATACGAAAGAATTTGATATCTCAAATAATTTGGGAGCTGTAAAAGCCCTCGCTATGCGATTAGTCTACATATAAGCTTGTCCGACCCGCTGCTCGCGGGCCGCATTTGGCCCAAGACGACTATTAATAAGACCCGACAAAAAATAACAAACTTACAGACTTAATAATATTTCAACTAAAAATACAAATACCAAGGATATTACTAAAGATACAATAAATTTAACGTGGTATAGCAATTTATAAGTAATCATATTTTTTTAATTAAACACTTTATTTACCAATGAGGTACTTATAAAATGATTCTTAAATAATTTTATTCATTCAAACAACTATTTTCAAATATGAAGTACAGAAAGAATGAAGCTAGATCCAAAATACACTACACGGTGCCAAAAAATCGAGCAACCAATAAAATCTTTATTAAATAGCAAATTATTTTTAAAATTTTTACAAATAATCATATAATTTGTTCGATTAATTCTTAAACTAACATATTCAATAAATATTATTGATAATTTTGAATTAAAAAAAAAAAGAAAAAGTGAAATAAAATTAAAAGATACATTTGACAAATTATCATACTTTCTCAATATCACTTTACATTTACACAGGAATTATTTAACGGGTTATAGTGGTGTTTCACAAAGTGGAAATAAAATTAAAATAATTAAAAAATCTTTTAAATTATTTTGGAGATTATTTTTTTATTTATCTCTATACATGTTTCGGGCTATTAACCCTTCATCAGGAGGTTTAACAGAAAACTGAATATAAAATTTTTACATTGTATCGATGTTATTGTAGTACAGGCCGAGTGAAAGGGGGTGAGCCAATGGGCGTTGAAAGAATTGAGTGGTTGAATTTAAAGGTATGTGGAAGAGAGAAAATGGGTATTTAACAAATTGTCTGGTCAGAGTCAGGTACATTTCCAATAGGATGTCTTTGTTCGAAATTTATTTGTATAGAATTCTGGGAATACCTATTAAAGGAATTTGTGTAAGGGTTTTAGACTATATAAATTTAGACAAAAGAAGAGGATATAAAAAGTTAATTCGAAGATGAGAAAATAGGAAGAAATAGTAAAGAATGAATGAATTTCGGTTAAATTTGGTTTACGTTACTTACATTACATTTAAATAAAGTTTTAATAAAAGATCAAATTCCATTGGAAATATCAATAAAATAAATAATTTTGAATTAAGCATCTTTGATAGAAAGATAAAATATACAAAATGGATATTTCTCAAGTTCAACCAGTTCAAATTGTTTTCGTAATTAATCAAGGGCTAAGTCAACGACAAGTGGCAAGTACACTTGCAATAAGCAATAATTTTTATAATGTATGGTTACTTGTAAAAAAATTAAAAATTATTTACTATTTAATAAAGATTTTATTGGCGGATCGATTATTTTGCACCGCAGTGTATTTTATGAGCATTTTGAGAACTCATTGAGAATCCCTTTGAACCAAATATCGACATATTAATTTCTCAAAAACAATGAAATACATCTCACTAATTTTATGTTGCTGTCTTATCTTTTGAATTTATAATAAAAAATTCATTAAGTAATAAAAAGCATAAATTACTTAAATATGTTAACTACGATAATATATTCTACTCACTTCTTCCAAAGGGAATGAGATGAGGGTAATTTTAGCCCAAAGGTAGTTATTGGTCCTTATGTGTATAAATAATTTATTATTATTTTTATTATTTATTTTATTTAAAGGAAGAAACGTTTCGGTTTTTGACTAAAGCCATCTTCAGTCTCTAGAAAGAAGATAGTTTTAGTCAAAAACCGAAGCGTTTTTTTCCATTTAAATAAAATAAATAATAATTAATTATTTACACACATAAGGCCCAATGCTGTACAAAAAAGTCCAATATAGAAATTATACAAAAAATTTCAAAAATAAAGTCCTAAGAAGTATTGTAAATGCCCCTTGGTACATCAGAAATAGTGACCTGCACCGAGATCTACACCTCGATGCAGTCACAGAAGAAATCCACAAATATGCCGTTAGACACCACCAACGTCTACACAAACATGAAAATCAAGAAATGAAACAAATGCTCAACGTTGATGATAATGTTCGTCGACTAAAAAGAAGAAAAACATATGAACTATTTAGTTAACAAATTATATTAATTATTCCATTTGGATAATATTGATCTTATTATTGTATATATATTGTTAAGTGAGGAATTATATTTGTTAAATATTTTCCTAAAGTGTGCTTTAAGTATGTGAATAACAAATCTTTTGTCAATTATGAAATAATTGGTTAAGATAAATAAATAAATTAAAAAAAAACATAAGGCCCAATAACTACCTTTGGGCTAATAATTACCCTCATCTCATTCCATTTGGAAGAAGTGATTAATATATGCCATTAAATTACTTCTATATATACACTGCAGTTCAAAAAAATTGAGCCACCAATAAAAACTTTATTAAATAGTAAATCATTTTTAATTTTTTCACAAGTAACCATACATTATTAAAATTATTGCTTATTGCAAGTGTACTAGCCACTTAATGTTAACTTAGCCCTTGATTAATTAGGCACACAATTTGAACTGCTTGAACTTCAGGAATATCCATTTTGTAAATTATATCTTTCTATCAATGATGTTTAATTCAAAATTATTCATTTTATTGATATTTGAAATGGAATTTGATCTTTTATTAAAATTTTATTTAAATATAAAGCGATATTGAGAAAGTAGGATAATTTGTAATTGTATCTTTTATATTTAATTTTACTTATTTTTTTATAAAATTCAAAAACTATCAACAAAATTTATTGAATATGTTGGTTTAAGAGTTAATAGAACAAATTATATCGTTATTTTTAAAAGTTTTAAAAATAATTTGGTATTTAATAAAGGTTTTATTGGTGGTTCAATTTTTTTACACCATAGTGTATATTCTACGTTTTTTTTGCTTATCAACTATCATTAGCGTTAGTGCATTTTATGTGTGGCCTAAAACAACTCATATTCTTCCAATGTGGCCCAGGAAAACTAAAAGATTGGACATCCCTGGTCTACAATCATTCCCAAAAACTTGAAATTTGTCATTTTTTTTTATTGAAAAACATCAAAAACAATTAATGGTTCTATTTATTTATTTATTTTACATAATACATGGCATATCAACTACAAAGGTCATTAGTACCACAGAGTTCCTGACTTCTTTTTCTCTCTTCAATTCCATCTTCATTATCTTCACTCTTAGGAAATGAAGAAAAACAGAGAAATAAAAAACAAAAGACAAAGAAACAACAACAAAAAATCAAAATCAGCAAACAGAGAACAACAGAAAAACAAAACCTCCGATAAACGATATTCCATATTCAAAACCCACAAGAACTACGAAGCAAAAAATGGTTCTATTTTATTTGCAAATAGACTATACTAATTATAAAAATTTTAAATTAATAATTATTTATTAATTAAATATTGTTTATTATTTGACGTAATAATGGTCGATTTGTTTTCTGATTGGCTTAGAGAGTGTCACATAGAGAGGGAAGTGTATATCCATCGGTTTGTTAATCTTGTTGGTTGTTCCATTTGCTGGCCGTTTCAGGTTTAATTTGGCTTGGCATCTTGGGGGTTTATTTATTAATAAGCTTGGTAGCTTAAACAGGAGAGGAGGCAGAGCTGAGATGACAGCCAGCGATATCCGAGAAGACATCAAATTTCAAATGGCTTCTCGAGGAGCAATCTAATCGGCCGGAAAATCCCTTTAAGTCGTGCAAGAACCTTCACTAAGCTCATTCCACCCTCTCTCTCTCGGTGTGTGTGTGTGTGTGATGATCATCCCAGGGTTGGTTGGCAAGAAGGAAGAAGAGCTAGGGGGGAAGAAGAACCCAAGCTGAAGCCCAAGTGTCGACCAACTCGCTAATTTGTCAAAAGTGTTTGAGAAATGGCCACACTGTGAGCGGAATTTCCCTTGCACAGTTTGTAGAGAGCAGAGTTACGTAACGTAAAACACTCACTCACTCACTCACTCACTAGAGGAAAGCAAAAAAAAACCCAACTCATACCCACCCAACTGGACAAGAAAACGACACACACACTAGAAAAATTGAATAATAATAATAAACAAATAAACGTTTGAAATATACTACTTTGATATAAAAAAATAAACGAATCAATAAATAACACAGATTTTACAAAATTTACAACAAAAAAACTTGTATCAAAAATTCTAAGAATTTACTTATTTGTTAATTTATTTATTTATTTTCTACTAAGTAGAGTTATTGACATTGATTTTGAGGTATTCTTTTTTTTATAACACGTCAAAAATGTTTGATATTTTCAGCCAAAAATTCTTAAACAAAGATTTTGATAGATTTTTGAGGCTCCAAAGAGAGTCACAAAGAGAAACAAAGAGGTTGCCCTCTGCTTGATGCAAATAAACATACACACATATATATCGAGATGATATATTTGTATATATATATTATTTATTTGTTTGAGACTATAGTTTCGAAGACTTGGTCTTCATCATCAGTCTTTTTTAAATATAAATGTTGTTTTTCATGGAGTCAATATCGTATGGATATTGAAAATTTGATGTTGCTTCACTGATAGTCATCTTAGAATTAAAAACATTCTTCTGGTTCACACTCAAATATAAACATATATGTTTCTATTTTTCCTTGTTTGTCAATGGAACAGGCTGACAATGGAAGGTGGGGTTTGTTTCCCTTTGTGAATCAACAACTCTGCTACTCTCGGCAAAACAAAAACTTTTCAATTAATCCAAAGAGTGTGTTGTAAATCGTTTAAGAGCCTTGTACAAACTATATTTTGTTTGCCATACAGGGTAATATCTCAAAAACTGATAAAATTATTCTGATAAAAAAAATTGAGCAAATCCCCGGTCTACAATAATGCTTTAAAACTAGAGCTCGAAACGTGTTGAATATAGTACAAAAATTTCAGCTATTATTTTTACTTTCCCATAATATGTGACCTGAACAGTTTAGCTACCAGTGTTCCAAATATTTCCAAATTATTTAATTTAATTTTTGTTAAAATTTAAAGATAAAATATTTTCTATTATTTTGTAATAATTAAGTATATTTAATGTAATTAAATCAATAAAATTTAATTATATAAATAAACAAACAAAATTAACAATGAATAATAAATAAACAATTTTGAAGATAAATAAATATAAATATATCATTTTTAAAATCGACTCTTATTAAACGAGCAAAAAAATGTTTATAATTATTTGTTTGTATCTTAGTTCTAATTTGAAAACGGCTCTACCGATTTTGATGAAACCAACTCTATTAACAAGTTTTGAGGATGAGAAAACGATCTGGCTAGGTCTGGACCTCGACAAATTTCATCTTAATTCATCTTTTCTTAATTAAAGTAATTATTGATAGATGAAAATCCGAATAAAAAAGTTTGTTTACATTTTTTTCCAATTATCTTTTATTTATTAATTGTTTTTTTAATTTTAAAACCCACGAATACTTTATAGCAAATATTAATATATATATAGATATTAAAATAAAAGAATTTAATTGATTATAAATTTGAGTTTTAAATCCCAAAAAGAATATTAACAAATATTATATACATATATTAGAATTTGCCAATAAATTGTTATTTAATTAAAAAAAAATTATACGGAATTTATTTATATACCTATATATACATAATCTGTGGGCCACTAGAAAACTAGAAATGAAAAAACTGGGGGTGGGGGTCCATGTGGGGTAGTGGGGGTGGTATGAAGGTTTGGTGCAGTGATGGGGTGGTTTTATGTCAGAATTTAAAATTAAAAATAATCTTAATATATAATTTATAACTGAAGCAAAAAGTTGCCGAGCAACGCTCGGTGGCTCCAGGTACTATATACTAAATAAGTAATTAATATTTTAATAAGGTGATTTATTAACAAGTCATTGAATAAAAATAAATCATGTGGTTGAATCATAACAAAACAAGTGGTTGATTAAAATTTATAACAAAAAAATTACCGAATAAAGCCCGAATTTCAGTATATATGGCATATATAATATACCATAGATATAGAAATATGATTTTTCTATTTTTATTTCTTTGAATATAGAAAATTAAATAAATTATTCCGTTTTTTTTTCAATGAATCATTTTCTAAATATTTTTTGACAAATTTCGAAAATACTAACAGAGTTCACTTGAGAAAGTTTTATATACTTATATATCTTGTCGGTTCTGTCTATTTTATATGATTTTATTGACAATTTATTATCTCTGGAGGGCGCAATCCCTAAGGGCTTGTTCGTTGCTCAAGCTCAACTCAACTCAAAAGAGGTGTCTATTATGAAGCAAGTTTAAAAAAAAAAACGATTTAAAAGATGATTTCTTATACGACAGGGAACGTTTTCTATATAAACTGTCTGTTGGAATTTCACTTGTGCCCTTTATTTAGACACCCATTTCTCTCATAGAACCAGAAACTTTACAAGCCAAGAACGCTTACCTACAAAAAAAAAATTGAAAGGATTAGAAGTCAAAGTTTTTGACAAAACTTTGTGATCAAAAGTCAAAATTGTATATTCAAAATCTACCAATTTACTCTCTATTTAGATTTTTACAGGGCGCTACTTCTCATACAATTAGACCTTCTTCAAAATAACTGTTCAATTAAAAGTTTAATACAATTTTGGATTTCCGGGAAAACGAATCATATACTATATATATTTGTCTAGATTAATTTGTAACAACGCTTAGAGAAATTTCTCTAAAAAAATTACCCTCTTGCCTAGAATCGAACCGACGAACTCTTGAACTAAGGGCACTAGCTCTACCCATTACACATTAATAATTATATGTTGATTTCTGTTACTAAAACTATATATTTTTGATTTAGACTGTGTTGAGATAATATTGTATTCATTTGAACTCGAATGAAAATGAAAAAACACCAATAGATTTTAAATTAAGAAACATTAAATGTATATTAATTAACGAGGCAAATTTGAAATATAATTGTCAGCTCGGATTTTAAACTGATGGCTCCAATCGATTTTTCATTAACCAGGCAAATTTGAAATATAATTGTAATTTTGAAATGAAAGACTCCAATTGATTTTAAATTAAGAAACATTAAATATATTTTTTGTAATTAATTAAATTAATTGAACCGCGTAAATTTGAATAATTTCCATGATTCAGCCTGCGAATTTTTTGCAGTTCATAAATCATTTCATTATTTTTTGTTTTGAAAAGGAAAAATGAAATTTAAATTTAAATATATTCATAATTATTCCTGCCCCCCCCCCCCCCCCCCCGCCACTCAAAAATTAAAGAGGCGAAACTTTTAAGAGACGATGTATTTTCGGTAGTTTACGGGTATACATTTGGAGTGTGGTTCCCCGTAGAATGGTCTGGTAACGTGTCCAAGCAAGTCGACCTGTTTAAGCCATGATGCTGATTGAGGAGGGGAGAGATGTGTTTCAGAGAAGAGATTATTTAATATTGATTTTTTATTGGTTAATAATTAATTAATACATTTCTCCATTGCTGATGGCGGGAGAGCTTAAATTCATCTCTTAACTCCAGTACGTTCGCCAGTTAGAACAAGTAAGTATTTTTTCTCATTTTATTGAAGTTCAATTAAATATTTGGTCTCTCTATAACGAGTATAATTTTGATCCAGAGCAAAAGCCAATTCCTAGAGTAATAGAAATTAAAAAATAAATCTTTAAATAGTCTGAACAGGTCTTGACTTGCATTTCCTCCGATAAAAAGGAAGAAGTCAGATTATTCTGTCCACACCCTTTTTAGTATTTTTCTCGATCTGATTATAATGAAAGAATCGCCCCCCCCCCGCACATTTATTAATTAAGAAAAAAGTAGAAAAATTTCCAAGACTCGGGTCGCTAGATATGCAGTACTAATTAATAATAAACTTAAATATAAATTGTTTATTTATGCCTATATTATGACTTCGCATTAATATATACTGTTGTGCCTCGAGAATTTATTTCCTTAAATAAAAATATAATTATTCTTAAGGGCAATATTTTGGCGATCGGCTTCCCTTTTTGATCCTCGAATATGACCATTTCACAATGGATAAGGGATTTTACAACTTCCTGGACCTAAATGTCAAATGGCTCTTAACACGAGTCGTAAATAAATGTCAAATGGCCTTTAGCCCAGATGTGTATTATAAATTCTTTTTGCGTGGGAAATATCTAGAGATTAAATTTCAAGAAATGGGAGGAATGATTTTAAGATACGCCCCGCTAATTAAGAATTTGGCCTATGAGAAGTAATCTTAAAATTTCGACTCTTCAAGCAGCCTTTTGGTCAGGCAGAGAGTTGGCAGTCGAAGCTGAAACCCAGTTGGGAGTGTTGAGTTCTAATTTGAAACCCAGTTGGGGTGGTTCAAGTTGTCAATTGGAGTTAAGAGATGAATTTAAGCTCTCCAGCCATCAGCAATGGAGAAATGTAGTACTTATAATTAACCAATAAAAAACCAATATTAAATAATCTCTTCTTTGAAATACATCTCTCTCCTCTCCTCAATCAGCATCAGGGCTTAAACAGGTCGACTTCGCTTGGACACGTTACCAGACCATTCTACGGGGAGCTATCTTCGAGATAAAATCGACAAATCGTCAACCTTTCTCTGGTCAAGAAGGGTTGCAACCAAAAACTTAAAGTGTTGTCGTAACAATAATATACTTTCAATTTAACAGTATAATAAGTTCTTGTTTTACTTTTTAAACAAAACTATATAACTCAAAAAAAAAAAAAAGAAAAGAAATTCGTTTTTACATCTACTAGATGGCAGTGTATGTCAATATATATATATATATATATATATCCCTAATATATTATTTTTAAAAACCAACAAAATAGTTGAAATATATATTAAAAATTAAAATTGATGTCTAAAATATAAGATATGAATAATTGAATGTCGTATAGTACAGATATAAGCTGTTATTTCAACTAAATTGTAAATATTTTTAATAAAAATCCAAAGTATATAATATTAAAAGAGCAAAAATGAAACGATTAATCATTTTGTTGATTGTCAAAGAGTATATCTAAAAGTGTTTCTATATTATTTCTGCCCAATTGTCTTGTTCTATTGTTGAACATTTATTTCTTCGTCTCCATGTTTTCTTTCTATCTTTCGCTATTTTTTTATTTTATTTTTCATCTGTTCACCTTGGGGTGGTGTTTGGCATGGGGGTGTGTGCAGGGGGTGTGATTCTGTGAACCTAACAGGTGGCTCCAGAGCTCAGAGAACAAGACAAACACACACACACACACACACACACACACACACACAAACAACAAAAAAGTGCAACTCTCGTTCAACAAGACAAGAACAAGAACAAGTGTCTTCTTTCTTTCTCTTTCAGACGGATATTCTTTTGCTTTCTCATTTTTACTTGCTATTTTAGGGGGGATTTTTTTTTATCTAACGTGTTTAACGGTAAATAATAAAGATTGATGAATGTGCTTTTTAATCTTATATATTTTTTTCATTTAATTTTATATAAGAAATAGAGACGATGCTACATTGAGATAGAAAAAACAATACAGAGAAGATACGGGGCCACCGGGCTCACCAAAAAAAACCCAAAATGGGTTATTGCCTGTTGCTAAAGAGCTGGAATAGGGGGCATAAGTATTGAGGATATTAATATACACTGAAGTACAAAAATCGACCCACCAATAAAAACTTTATTAAATCTATATAATAAAAATGAATTTCTGTTTCTTCGTAAGCGCAGATCTCTCAAATGCCTGGACCGATTTGGCTATTTTTTTTTTAATGTTCGTAATAGTCCAATTCAGGTTAATACGTAAAAAAAAATTGGAAAAGTTGCCCGGAAAAATTCGGAAAAACTAAAAAATTCAGGTTAGCCAACATAGCTTGCCAAACAATAAAAGAACTAAACTAGCAAACTAAACATGTGTTGGCGGCCCTGTTTGTCAGATTTTTGAGTGCCATTCATTCTTAATAGTTCTAACCACATTATCGTTGAAGAAGAATTTAATAATGCAACAAAGATTTAAAAAACTATCTATTTTTTTTAAAGTACATTTAAAAACAAAAATTAAAAAAATAAACTGCAACGGATCGTTGCTAAACTTTATCCAAATTCATTTGAAATATTAATATGTTTATTTCTTTATTATTAATCAGATATCACTTGCAATTTGCAGTTTATGTTGACTTTAATTCAAAAATAATGATCGATTCTCATTTAACAGTCGACGAATAACCGATTGTACATATCTGGATTTTTGACGTTTCGGTTATTATTAGTAACCATTGCTGAAGACATGGACGAGGCGACTTAGGGCCGGTTGTGTGTCGCATAAGTCCATACTTTTGTCCACTAACACAGGGTAGATGGTAAATGGAGGGACTTGGGATGCGCAACAACAGCTAGCACCGCCAAAGGCACCGTCAGCTCGTCACTGGGTAACAGCATTTACCTGTGCTAGTGCGTATAAAAGCCTTTACTAAAATGCAAAAATAGCAATCGATTCTTATCTAATACTTGAGGAATAACAATTCTACATTAGATTTTTGACCGTTTCGATTATTATTGGTAACCATTGCTGAAGACATGGAGGAATCGACTTAAAATCAAAAATAACGATCGATTCTTATCTAATACTAGAGGAATAACCTTATTGCATTCCATTTTTGATGTTTTGACTATTAATGGCAACCTCTGCGGAAAACGTGGAAGAATCGACTTAAAATCAAAAAGACTAAATTCTTTTATGATAAACAACTCAAGCTTGAGAATAAGAGAATTTTTTATAAATAGATTGTATATACTTTTGTGTCTAGCAAAATGAATAATAATTGTAATTTTCAAGTCTTCTTATCTATAATAATACCTACATATAATATAACTTTTTTTTATTTTCCCCTTAATGATAACAAGTGGATTTTTAATACATTTTAAATATTTGTTTCATCTTATTTGTTATGAGTGTATATTGCAGTTAAATAGAATCTCAAATTATATCTATTTAAGACTTTATAATAAAACAATTATATTTATTCTCTGTTACTAATAAAACATCAATAAAGCAGCCATGTGGGGGTCCAGGGGGCGAAGCCCTCGGTTAGAGAAGGCCCGCCGAATGCGGGCCTTGAAGCTAGTAGTAAATGATTTTTAATTTTTTTAGAAGGAATCATACATTATTGAAATTATTAACCGACTTCAAAAAAGAGGAGGTTCTCAATTCGGCTGAATTTTTTTGGTTTTTTGGTATCTATGTTACCTCTTGATATCTTCGCCAATTGTAAACCGATTTTGATGTTTTTTCTTGCATTGGGTTCAGTCTAGTTTCCGACTCGTCCCGTTTTTTTTCATTGGTATTGGACCTTTTTTGCTATGTTTGTTTAGGCATAACTTCTTTGTTTATAAACTGATTTCGATAATTCTTTTTATATTAGGGGTAGATCCCATATTAATTTAGTCAAGTTCTGATGATATTATCAATGAGGAGTTAATGTAATTATCCAATTCTATACTGAGCAGATAACCGGAATTATAATAACATAAAATCTTTTATAAAAAAAAAATCAACTCTTAAAACGTTCATATAAAACCCCCAAACGTTTCTAGAGAATTTCTATATTTATCAATTTAATTTTTTTTATCATCTTCTGATTCATTCGCCAGACGCTTTCTCTTACGAGATAGCGTGTGCAGGTATTATATTAAGTCACTATTAATAACATCACTAAAAAGAGAGAAAATAAAAATAATTTTTAGAAAAAAAAACCAACTTCAAAAGAGGATCAAACGCAACTTTTAAATAAAATAATTATAAAACTCAAAAAATAAAATCCAATCCGCTAAAAGGAGGCATAAAAATAATTATTAACTTATTTAATTACAACTAAACGACGAAATATTTAGCATGAAATCATATTTTGAAGTCGGTGCTAAGCAAACTATACCTATAAGCGAGCGTACCCGCCAAACGTACTTAGTAAGATCCGCCGAGTGCGATTCGGCGAAATGGTACATGTTTGGAGCCGAATCATCAAGGCGATTGCATGTTAATATTTCGTCGTTTAGTTGTAACTAAATAAGATAATTATTTTATACCTTTTAGTGCATTTTATTTTATTTTTAAGTTATTACCATTTTTATTTGTTGTATTTTAATTTTTTTGCAGTTCACGTTTTATTTTATTTTTTTTATAAAAATTATTGCAAGTGTACAATAATATTTATAATAATAATAGTATATATAATAATTATAATAAATCGGTAAAAATGCGTCACCCTAATATGTATCTATCTATCTATATTTTATTTATTTATTTTATTTATTTATTGGCCTCACCGAGAGCGGGCCGCCTCTACAAGACAAAAGATGATTACACGCACTTATTTTACAAATCTTTCACACTTTCGGCTTCCAGAACAAATTAATTCAGATTGCAGAGCGGGTGCGCTGAGAGAGCCACACCACCTCCGATCGATCCGCCCATCTGCGTGTCCTATCACAACATTGGATGATGTGCGGCGTTGTCTCCAGTTCAAGTCTACCGCAGCACCGGCACATCGGGGGCCCCTCGAGGCCGTCTTCCCCTGCTGGGCTCTTACGGCTGAAAGGAAGGAACCTCTATCTCAAGCCTACAAAATTCTATAAAAGTAAGGCGGCAAATACTCCTGGGCGCAGCATCCAACCATAAGAGTTCTTTGCTCCCGCGCATATCTCCAAAATCTCGGCCGTCGACACTACCGTATAGGTTCTCGCGGTTAAATGCAGCAATAAAGAGTGTGTCTTCTGCTGGAGTAGTCTTGTTCCAGCAGAGAAGAGAAATTTTCAGAACTGAAATAATTAGTGTCGTAAATTGGTATATGGCTAGAAAGCCGAAAAGCCAAAAAATAATTATATAATCTATAATTAATAATAACACTGGTGAACAAATTCAAAAAAAAAATTTTTGCCCCATTGAACCGAAAATAGAGTGATTATTTATAATTCGGCAGCCGCTGACATCCAAATCTCGAAAGTAGAAATGTTGTATCACTCAATCAAGTTTTCCTTGGTAGCCATTTTTGGTTTTTGATAAAAATTTAAATTCCCTATATAATACTTACTGAAATTTTAAATTATTTTTTATTTGCTTGCTCATGAAAAAGGATTTAAATACACTGCCCAACAATGAAAATGCTTCGGGCTCAAAAATAGCTGATTCTTATGTATTTCCACCTGTTGAATTCAAAAATCACCATAAAGATTACCGATTAGCTCTTGTTTTGAGATATAATCGATCAAAACGGTGAAAAAGACCATTTTGACCTATTTTCGAGTTCCGTTAGATATTAAACAACAATATTTGAGATCACAATATTTTGTTGAACTAATAGAAAACAGCTTCCTCTTGGATTTACAAAATTACCACTTGTTTGTAGCTCAATTAGAACTCTGAGTTATAACTAAAAAAATAGAGCTACGTTGATTAGAAGGAAGAACAAACATTAAGCAAAACAAAAAGGGAGTGCTAGTATCAGAGTATGATATGAACAAAACTCAAGAGGTGGATACAATCTCAATATATTTCGGATTATTAGTCCATCATCAGTGAGTTTACAGGTTAAAAAAGCAATACGCAAATTCCTGATGGACTAACTGGCAACTGGGCAACAAGAAAGAGGCAAGCTAAAAAACGACGATCTGATGAAGGCACCACATAAATCTCTTCAGACACGACCATCTGGTGAAGTATTATTCCAGCAATGTAGAACTCTTAGAATGTAACTACAATTTTGTGCAAAAAATAAAATGCACTTTCAATGTTGTTAGCAAATGTAATTAAAATGTATTTTCTTCTCTTGATCCGCCACCTACTGTATTTCACAGAAACTGTAGTAGCTGAAGAAAAATTTTCATTGTCTTATTCGTTTTTCTCAACCCAAAATTGGTAGGAATTGACTCATCAAGTGCTCGAAGCATTTAAAAATTATTTTTGTTGCCCAGTGATATTTAAGTGAATAACTATGAAATATAAAAAAATTAAAAAATATGTATAGGACCGATTTTGACTGTTCAATGAAGTTATTTCATTCAAAAGGAAAATAAGATTACGTGTTCTGATGTAGCCATCCACTCGACTTCCTACCTATACAACCTGGCCCTCTTGGTTTATATTTAATAGATAGTAGAAATTATTTATAATCAATGCGGAGCTTAGTTTTTGGATTTTGGACTCCTGGGACCCATTGATTTATGTATACAAAATTTGGTTGAGTTTGAGCAAATGGCCAAGATTTTTAATTTTAACCCCCCCCCTCCACCACCCTTAATTTTGGGTCGATATGCACCAAAATCTAATCAGATTTTAATCTCAATGGACCAAAATTACCTGAAATTTGGTTTCGATATTCATACTTGTTTTTGAGCTAGCTCGTCCACAAAAATTTGGTAACGCACAGACTAACTAACTAACTAATAGACATTTTGACAAAACAATTATTATCTCGAAAAATATAATTTTTTCGATGTTCACTTATTAGAGCTTTTTTGTAGACCGAAATGACATGGTTTTTTTCAGCCGTTTATTAGATATTTTGAAAAAAACAAGGAAAAAAACACTTTTTTCGTGCACGATTATAATACTTACCATACCCTGTGTGGGTAAAGTAAAAACAGATTTTTACTAACAATTTCAAAATTTATTTCTTTAACTCTGCGGTTTGTAATTGCCAGTAGAAATCTCTCCTTGAGAGTTCCAACAATAGCCTGCTACCATGTTCTAAACCGATTTTTCCTGCATTAATCGTTTCCTCCAGAGACAGAAATATCCTGCGCGAAATCTCTCGCCGCATTCTTCACTAACCGCTCCCAAGTTAGGGGCGAAAAAAAGTCCAAATTCAAGGTAAATTTCATTGTTTATCAGTGATAATAAGCTTGCTTCGACAACGCCGACGTGATTTTATTCATTTTAAAACCCACTAATAGTTCATGACAAATATATATATTTATTAAAATTAGGAAATTTAAATTAATAATAATTGAAAACACACTACAGGAGCTCAGAGCTCGTAACCCTATGGCCAGCAAGATGCCCGCCGAAGGCGGGTTTCGCAGCTGGTTATGATAATCCTATTACTACTAATATATAATACTAAATGCAAAGCTTCTTTGGGATATTTTTCTCAACATCATAAAAAACACTAACCTGATTTTGGCTATAATCCTGCCATAAAGATGGCGTATAGGTAAAGGGATTTTCTTCTCTCTATCTATTTAATATCGCGTTATCTATCTTAAAAAACAAAAACCAAATACTCTCTCTTTGTGACGGATGATTCAACAAAAATAACAACAACAATCAACGTAAACTTTTTAAATTGACCTATAAATAATTCATAGGATTTAAATCAGTTTTAATAGATTACGAAAACAAAATACCACCAACCACCACAATACAATTCACCCACACTGTATAAAGTGGGAAAGAGACAGGGAATATATAACCATGTCATTTGTCTTTATAACAAATGGATGAAAAGGTTCGAGGTTTATATTAACAAAATGAATTTCACAATATTTACAACTTCCCATATACCATATACACGTATCTATACATATACCTATATTTTAGTTTTCTTTTTTTTTTTTGAAATTGGTATTGAAATCCTTTGAAATACAAATCAAAGGAAAAATCGTAAACATTGAATTGGAGAGATAGAGAAAATATATTTAAATAAGAGGCTTACTTAAGCAGCTTCAATTCAAAAATAATCTCTTTTGATATTCTTGGTCGAATTCAAATCTTAGATTGTGTTATATAATAATTGATTTAATAATTTAAATTATCAAAATACATTTATTTGATAATCTCTTTTATATACCGGGTGAGTTTTTTTTATCTTGAGACAGTCTTATAACTCAAAAACAGTATATTATATGAAAAAAGTTTCAAATAAAAGTTTATTTATATCGAGAGGGAAAGTAAACTACGCTATTGTTTGTCGATCTAGAACGGCCATGTCCAACCGGCGGCCCGATTGCGATTTTTGTGCGGCCCGATAACAAAAAAAGGAAATCGCCCCCCCCCCCCCCCATAGAGGCCCGTGCCTGTCAAAAAATTAAAAAAAAATTAAATTTTAAAATTGAAAATAAAGTTCTATATATGTGTGTGTGGGGGGGGGGGGCGTCTCTGCCCCCCCCCCCCCGCTTGGACAATTCGATCGCGACAACTTTTTTGTTCATGTGAGTGGCGGCCCAGTACCTTGTATATTCCTAAATTTTGGCCCGAATAGTAATTTGGGTTGGACATCGCTGATCTAGAACAAGCTTTCAACGGTATTTTAAAGACAAGTTCTTGTTTTTTAAATAAAAACCTATATATCTCCTTACATATTCATAATCTACAAAAAAAAAACTGAACAACTTTCTATTATAACTATTTTTTTATACGACATCAAGTAAGCAAACTATTAAATCAATTATTAGATCACAAAAAAATCATAAATAATGATTTTTAACAATTATTTAACTTAATTATTAAATAAATAATGTAGGATTTTATTCTCTACCCCTTTCAATGTAAAATGTTTTTAAAAATAAAGATTTATTTTCGCCTTGAGAAAGGCGGTTGCTTGTTGTTTACCCGTCAGGATCTTTCGATCGAATGACAGGTGAACGGCGAAGACACGCCCCTTTTATAATCACACGCAGCGCGCGAACATTTATGCTTACGTCATCCTAAGAACCGCGATTAATTTGCCAATCAGTTTAATTGCTAATTAGGTCCGCGAGGTTTATAAAGGCAGCTAGCCCCTCGACGGAGAGTCAGTTGTCAGTTGGTGTTCAATTGTTGAAGTTCATTGAATGGGACAACTCTCAGAGGTGATTGATTACCTGGGAACGATTTGGTAAAGAGACGGTTTGTGTCTATGTCATGAAGCGAAGAAGTATACACGTTCTGTAATGAAAAGGCAATAAATGCGGGCCTTGTGCCAATATTTTATTTAAAACATGTTTCTGCGGGCTTTGTGCCATTATTTTATTTAAAGCATATTTTCAACTGCCTCTGGCAAATTCATATTTTAGAAAAGCATTTTTCTGGCTTTACGCCGCCAAGAGAGATTCTAATCTCTGAAGATCATCTCCCATCCAAGCCCGGCGAATATCCTTCTAACTAACCCTTCGAGTTAAAAATAATAAAAATCATCCATCATCTTAATCATTTCCTATAAAAATTTAATAATTTTGCGACACTGTTCTGAGACATTCCAGAGTGTATCGCATGTCTTCTGGATGAATTCCAGTTCCAATTCACTGATTTTTACCTGTTCCAGTTTCTTCGTAGCCTTTAGATCTCCTGTTTTTTTTCTTTTAAACATATTTACAACACGATAAAATGAAGCTTGTGAGGATGTATTCCTATCAGAAAAACCCTAGGCATCCATTTCAATGGCAGCCTATGGCACAAATCTTCCACACTCACCGCATAAATTAAGACCATTTCAATTCTGTCTTCAACAAAAAAATGCTCCATTTTTATTATGGTAATACAATAATATAACTAACTACTGGATTGATACGAGAAATAAACCTTTTTAAACTCAAGACTTTTAAATAGTTCTATTAAGTAGAAAATAATCTCTTAAATCTTAGTATAACGACGTTTTAATATCATTATAAACACTTATTTTCATTGTTGTGACTTTTCGATTTAATAAATATTTATTTAATAATTAAGTATTTGATTATTATTATTTCATAATTAAGTTGAATAATTATTAAAAATAATTATTAGAATTTTTTTACTTGTTACGAAATGTTGTCCTGCGCATGCGCGAGGTTTTCTAGAACCAGAGATTGTCAGTTTCTGGAGCCGAGGAGCCGGTTTTTTAATTATTTTCAAATAAATTCACTTTGCTTCTTGCTGGGATCGAACTGATGAAGTCTAGGTTGATGTTCTCCTAATCGGATTAGAAAAGTTGGTGATTTAACCGATTGCGCTACCGACCCCTCTATATCTAAGTATAGATATTTTTTTTATTTTTTACTATAAGGTGGTCTAATCAGAACGAGGCTTGAAAAAGTTTATACTTTTTCTTCCAATTTTTCTTTTTATTAAAAGTGTATTTTTTGAAAACAAGACTAAATTATCTTTATAAACAGCTACTTATAAATGAAAATATTTATATTAAGCAGATGACACATTCTTTAATAAATCTTTCCTAATCATTGAGATGTGAATACTGTTCTTCACACACACACACACACACTAGTTGCCTTGAGTGGGGGGATCAATCGGCCTGCCTGAGGAACAAGCCCTCTTGCGTGACGATTGATGGATTTCCGGTTCCGGTTTAATCGCTGCAGCCTCATGTTGGCTTTTGGCAAATGGATCGGATTGACCCCCTCCAGCCCCCTCCGATCGGTTTTAATTAAACGGTGAACTCTCTCTCACTGACCCCGCTTAACTCATCGCGTGGATTTGGTCAGCCCTGAAACCCTAAAAGAACCCGACAAGGGGTGTGGGGGGGTAGTGGCAGAGCAAGCAGCAACTCAACTGAACTTAAATACAACTAGCAGGGGTGCGGGGGTGGAATTTACGATTCCCGGGCCATTAAATCGCTTAACAACCAGCCAAGCTACCCGGTGGCTATTTAGAAACCGAATTAATTAATGGCCCATCTATTACATGTCGCAAATCAGCACAAGATTTCAAATATTCATATTCCTTACCCTGACAAATCCCGCCCCCTTTACTAATCATTTAACTAATATATAGATACACTCTGACATTTAAAAATTGAATAAAAAATGACAGTTTATTTTTGAAAATAATTTGTTTGTAGTGTAATAATTAAAATTAATTACTATTTAATTAATCAAATATGCGCTGTCTGTTTATTTATTCGCCTATTGTTGTAATTTTCAGTGTTCTTATTGTTGTTTTTGTATCTCGGTCTTTTTAAACTAATAAAAGGTCCTAATTAAAGGTTGTTCTTAACTAATTCTTTACACATGTAGGAAAGTTGTTTATTCATGAAGAGAAATCAATGAGATTTTATCCTCTGCTTAATTAAAATAAACAGTACCTGGAGCCACCGAGCGATGCACGGTAACCAAATTAAAATAAACTGCAACGGATCGTTGATAAACTTTATCCAAATTCATTTGTCATATTAATATGTTCTAGAGTAAAGTACTTTAAAATATAATTTTACTAAAAACTTTATTTAACCTTTTTTGTGGTCCTCAAGGTACTTAATAAGGATATTAAATTTCATCAAAATTGGTTAAGTCATTTTCAAGATATTTAGAAAAAACTAAAAAAGTACTGAAATAAAGTACTAATGTTTGTGGACCGATATGTACCAAAAACTAATCAGCGCTTCATTTTGTTAAACTAATGGTAGGTTTTCAATTTCAATTCAATTGGTGCAACGGTGTGGAAAAATTCGTGGACGAAAAAAACGATAACACACACACATCCATCCATCCATCCATCCCGCACGCACTTCCAAAAAAAATGGCACTTTTTGGCCTCTCGGCGAGATTCCAGGTAATTTTTGGCAAAACCGTCACGTGCTAAAATTTAATCTCATTGAATACTTCAATTTGTGACCTTAATTGAGTCCATGGGTTCCGTAGTCTTTACCTGAGGACCCTTTGAAGTCGCGCTTGCCGCGAGAGCGATTCCAATACTTTCTCCCATGCTTCGCACTGGATAAAGTAAAAAATACAAATAAATATAATACACGCCCCAAGTTATATAAAAAAAGCCTTTCAACCTCTTTATTTGTAAACACACCTGTTTTGTTTTGAATCCACCTGTAATGTTATGATTTAGACATCTGTTAATTAAAAACAAAAAAATCCTAATTTTAATATAATATAATAAAATTTGTTATAACCTATTAGTGGGTTTTAAAATTAAAAAACCAATTAAAAATAAAAGATAATTGAAAAAATGTAAACCAAAATTTTTTATTCAGATTTTTTTCTATAAATAATTACTTTAATTAAGAAAAGAACAATTAAGATGAAATTTGTCAAGGTCCAGACCTAGCCAGATCGTTTTCTCATCCTCAAAACTTGTTAATAGAGTTGGTTTCATCAAAATCGGTAGAGTCGTTTTCAAAATAGAACTAAGATACAAATATATATTTATATACTATTTTTGCTCGTTTAATAAGAGTAGATAAACAATATAAATCACATTATTTTTTTATTTAAATAATAAAAATTCTATATATTAGGGTGGTCTTTATTTTGTGTATTTTTGAGTTTTAATCCTCCCAGAGGCTCATATGGTATCCTTCTAGTTTCAGTATCTCAATTTTAACCTGGTTTTGATAATAGATGGCTAATCCTGTCTATACCTAATATTTTTAAAGAGATAATTGTTAATTGTTTTACTATATTTCTTGGTTTAGCTAATAGATGGTGTATGCTGTCTATACTTTAAAAACTGACAAAATTAGTAATTTTTAAAGAGTTAGGTGTCGGTTCAAGGTGAAACATTTTTTTCATAAAAAATAAGTAAAATTTCAACCTAGGTTTCACAAATTAAAACAAATAATATACCGGATGAGTTTTTTTTTATCTTGAGACAGTCTTATAACTCAAAAACAGTGCATTATATAAAAAAAATTTCAAATAAAAGTTTATTTATATCAAGGAGGAAATTAAACTATGTTTAAATATTTAATTATTAAATAAATAATTTAATGTAAAATTTTATTCTCCGCTCCTTTCAATGTAAAATGCTTTTGAAAATAAAGATTTGTTTTCGCCTTGAGAAAGGCGTTTGCTTGCTGTTTGCCGGTCAGAATCCTTCGATAAAATGACAGGTGAACAGCAAGGACACGCCCCTTTTATAAAGAAGCAAGCGCGCCAAAAGTTATGCACACGTCATCCTAAAGGCGGGAATAATTAACCAATCAGCTTAATTGCTAATTAGAGCCAGGGTTATAAAAGCAGCCAGCTCCTCGAAGCGAACTCAGTTGTCATTCAGTTGTCATTTGTGAGTTGTCAGTTGTTGAAACTCATTGAAAGAGACAGCTCCCCGAGATGATTGATTGCCCGGGAACGATTTGCTAAAGAGACGGTTTGTGTCTATGTTATGAAGCGAAGAAGTATGAACGTTCTGTAATAAAGAAGCAATAAATGCGGGCCTTGTGCCATTATTTTATTTAAAGCATGTTTCAACTGCCTAGTGCAAATTCTTATTTTAAAATAGCATGTTTCTGGCTTTAACACTGCCAAGAGAGATTCTAATCTCTGAAGATTATCTCACATCCAAGCCCGGCGAATCTCCTTCCAACTAACCCTTCGAACCAAACATAATAAAATCATCCATCATCTTAATTATTTCCGATATTAATAATAATTAATAATTTAATAATTTTGCGACACTGTCTGCGACATTCCAGAGTGTATCTCAAAAGTCTTCTTGTATGAATTCCAGTTCCAATTTCGTTATTTTGGCCTTTTAAGTTTCTTCGTTGCCTTTACATTTCTTATTTTTTTTAACAGTTTTACAACACGATAAAATGATGATTGTGAGGGTGAATTCCTATCAGGAAAACGCTCGGCATCCATTTCATTTCTTCCACATTCACCATATAAATTAAGACCATTTCAATTCTGTCTCTTCAACAAAAAATTCTCCATTTTTATTATAGTAATAGAATAGGTATAAACTATCTACTGGATTGACAAGAGAAATAAACCTTTTTAAACTCACGAATTTTAAGTAGTTCTATTAAGTAGAAAATAATCTCTTAAATCTGAGTATAATGAAGTTTTAAGATCATTATAAACACTTATTTTCATTTGAAAGATATTAATTTGGCGATGGTAATAGATTCAAATTTACTAGAAAATCATGAGATGGTGTCATCTATTAAATCCGATGGAATGGAATATTTTTAATTATATGTCAGAGGGGTTGTTTTTCACCCCTCGGGAATCGAACCCGAGTGCCAGTATCAGCAATCCGGGCCACCTGGCTCACCTGCGGGATACGAACCTCTCTGACTAATTAAAAATATTCCATTCCATCGGATTTAATAGATGACACCATCTCATGATTTCCTACTTATTTTCATTGTTGTGATTTTTCAATTTAATAAATATTTATTTAATAATTAATTATTTGATCATTATTATTTGATAATTAAGTTGAATAATTGTTAAAAATGATTTTTAAGATTTTTTTGAGATTTAATTGATTCATGTATTTTGTTTATTTGATGTCGTATAAAAAAATAGTTCTAATAAAAGTTGTTCAGTTTTTCTTGTAGATTCAGAATATGTACAATAAAATATAGGTTTCTGTACGATCAGTCCTAGCGCTCTCCGCTAGATGACACTAAGACTTCAGATACAAATATTTTGTTCAATTAAAACAATACGTTAATATAATTGTAATGATAATTCTTTAAGTTATACAACAGTCAATTTGTGAAACACATTGTATAATATGTAAGTCAATCAATCAAATATGAAACAATAAACCAACGAATTAATGAGAGTTGAATCAAGCAAGAGAATGGCGTGAGCCATGATTTTCAGTGATTAATATAATTCCGTCGATTCGAATCAACTTAATTCAGCAATCACCGTAACATGGTCTGCTCATTGATTTTTTATTAACAACTATCCGTAACCTATCTTCCGTCGTGGTTGGAAACGCCATCGAGGCTACTGGGGCATTCCCTATTCTCCTCTGACAACTAACCCCTTCCAATTCCTAGTTAGCGTCTTACCCCGCCCGTATTGTTGTCTGCGCACTCGTCGGGCAAGCAGGCACTAACAGTTTCCATTTAAAAAACAGAACTTGACCTCGAAATATCCTTGAAAGCTTGTTCTAGGTTGACAAAAAGTAGTTTAGTTTCCCCCTTGATATAAATAAACTTTTATATGAAACTTTTTTCACTGTTTTTGAGTTATAAGAATGTCTCAAGATAAAAAACTCACCCGGTATATGTTTTGAATTTTATCGATAATGGGCTCAAAACTCGAAATACATATAAGTCAAAACATATATTTGTTTTAGGTTAAAAATAAAATAAAATGAGAGAGTCTTCTGTTTTTAATTATTTCTAGAGACTATAGTTTCGAAGGCATTGCCTTCATCATCAGTCTATCACAAATATTTCAAATTAGTTACAATATTACATATATTTGTTTTATTTTGTGAAACCTACTTTGAAATTTTACTTACTTTTTATGAAAAAAAATTAGGGTTCCGATTGAAAGTAAAACAGAACCCTTTTAATGTTGCTATAATTTCCGTATGTCTGTCAGCGCCTGCAGACAATCAACTACTCGCTTAATAAAAGATAATTTATTTGGTTTTTAAGGAATTTGGTGTTGGTACTTGGTGAAAGCATTTTTTAAATTATTGGATAAAAATACTTGGTAGGTTTCACATTAAGATATAAAAAAATAAAACGAATTTATTTTTGGAGAATCTTTAATCTCGATATATATATTTCGGATGACTAACCCATCTTCAGGTATAATTTATTTATTATTTTATTTCTAACATCAGTGATGAGGGTGGAAAAAAAAGTCGGAAAGCAGGTGTTGTCTTAATAATGAAGTAAAACGTTGCATTGTATTCCTTATTTTCCGATGATCTAATCTAATTAAGCTGTTAAATAAAATTATAATGAGAAAAGGTCGGGGGCGTAGGAAAAGTGAAGAAACAACAGAAACAACAACAACAACAACAGCAACAACAGATTCTTTTAAGTAAGATAGACGGCTATCAACTTTGTTCTTCTTGATGAAGAAACTCTGCTCGAAACAGCTGGATGTGGTAAATGAAATAGAATAGAGGGGGATGCAAATTCATAAACCCCTTTTATTTATTAATTAGCCGGTCTTTAAACAACCAATTTGCTTCATTATCTAATTATGATGAACATGAATATAAATTGGTGTTGTTGTTGTTGTTAAATATCTCGCTCTCTTTTAACAATCTCAATTACTTGATTCTTTGTCTTGTTTATTTATAAGTAAAAAAATAAATTATTTTAACTCTAGTTATTTTTTCAAGACTCGGTAGGCTCTTTACCATACAGGGTATGGTCAAGTATTGTAATCGTGTATGAAAAAAGTGTTTTTTTTTGTTTCTTTTTTTTTTCGAAATATCTCAAAAACGCCTGAAACTATTTTCATTGAAAAATTTGAGCGAAACCATGGCATTTCGGTCTACAAAAAAGCTCTAATAAATGAACATCGAAAAAATTATATTTTTTGAGATAATAATTGTTTTGTCAAAATGTCTGTTAGTTAGTCTGTGCGTTACCAAATTTTTGTGGACGAGTTAGCTCAAAAACTAATGTGAATATCAAAACCAAATTTCACACGTAGTTTTGGTCCATTGATTTTTCGTTTATTGGGCCTCCACTAACAAGAAATATTTACATAGTCGGGTGAATTTAATTACAGGAGTATTTACATAATTATAGGAACATTTACATAATATATTTATAAAAAAAATTTCTTTTCTTCTTTTTATATACAATTTCTAACGCATGGCGATTTCCTATAAGTTCTCCTATTGAAGATGTAAAAATTCATTAAAGAAGCCCCTCATCGCCCTGAAGGTCATATCGCATAAAGTTCTCTGGGAAATTCCCAGGGCGACAAGGGGAGGCACCGCTTTATGCCACACTCCCTTCCACGAAAGTGTGATGGCTTCAACTCTCACAGAACCAGAGCATTAACAGCTGATTATATTTTGGTGGATATCGACCCAAAATTAAGGGAGGGGGGGTGGATGGAGGGTTAAAAATTAAAATTTTGAGATAGTTTTATACAAGAATTGTATTTATATAACACGAGAAAACAACCAATAAATTATTTCAAAAAAAAAAAATCATCATCAGGGCTTTGGTTTTATTATTTATAGTACCTGGCCACCGAGCGATGCTCGGTAACTTTTTGCTAAAGTTAAAAGCTATACATTAATCCCCGAACCCCAGCACTTCACCCCATAACCGCCCTCACTCAACCCCCGAAACCAATTCCCTCGCTCACCTCTGCTACTGCACCCTCCACCGTCACCTCCGCCCCGCCCCCAGACTCAGTTTTTGCATTTCAAGCCTTGTAGTGGCCCACAGATTATGTGTTTATAGTTATATAAATAAATACCTTATAACAATTTTTGAGTTCATCAATTAAATTGTCAAATTCTAATATAGGAAAAATACGTTTGTGAGATTTAAAACTCGATTTTTAATCGATTAACTTTTAATATATATAATAATATTTGTAATGATCTATTAGTGGAATTGAAAATTGAAAAACCAATTAATTATTAAAAGGAAATTGAATAAAAATGTAATTATACATTTTTATCGAGACAGACCTGTGACTAATTATTTCAATTTACAAAAAACCCATCAAAAACAACTTAGCCGAAGATGAGACCGTGACAGTTCGAATCGCCAACACAAAACCATCCTAACCAGTTAATTTCATCCGAATCGTTAGAGTCGAGAAACCGATTCTATATATATATACAAGAATTGCTCGTTTAATATAATAGTACCTGGAGGCACCGAGCGATGCTCGGTAACTTCTTCCTTCAGTTAAAAGCTTTATTTTAATATTATTTTTAAATTAATTTAAAATTCTGATAAAAAGGTCGATTTTTATTTGAGAGACGCTTTCAAATTAAAAAAAATACAAAAACATATAATATTCGCCCACTGTACCCCACCCCTCCACCTCCACCCCCGAAACCTCGCCCTACCCCCGGATCACCCACCACTGCACCCCACCTCCTGCACCTGTTTCGATTCAACCATATGATTCATTTTTATTCATCCATCAACCTATCAAAATGTGTTGTTTTTTCAGAAAATTGAGACCTCCTCTTGATTATTTTTATTCTATTAAATAAATAAAGTTCATTATAAAAACAATTATAAAACGTTTATTAATATTTCAAGGCCTTTGAGAATAAAGGATTTACCCAACCCATTGTCTGCCTGAACACAAAAGAAAAAGGGAAATCTTTTTTTTTTAAACCCTAAGAATGGGATTTGTCTACCTGAGAATAATTAATTTGATTACGAAAAAACCCATCAAAAACAATTTTGTCGAAGATGAGACCGTGACAGATCGAATTGCCACCCCAAAAACCCCCTAACCCGTGAATTTCATCAAAATCGGTAAAGCCGTTTTCAAAATAGAACCAAGATACAAATATATAAACAAATATATATACAAACAAATAAATATACAATTTTTGCTCGTTTAATAAGAGTAGATAGATATGATTTATAAAAACAATCAATATCTTATTAAAATCAATATTATGATTGATTATTACATAATAATGAATATAATTTTAATTAATATGAATTTAATTAATCAATAACAATAAAAATAATCAAAAATAATAATTAGTTGAATAATAAATAACAATTATACAAAATAAATGTTTATTAAGTATTTTGTTATAGATTGGAATTTATGTTATCTAGTCCCACTGTAGGGGGGGGTAGTTTTTAAGGGTGTGCACCATAAATAGAAATGGAGGGGAGGGCTCGCGGATTGGCTTGTGTTTTTGGTCTTTCTTTCTCTTAGGGTCTTTTGTGCAATAATTGCGGGCCAGATGTCCCGTGGCGTGTCAGTTTAAGGGCTTGGCAGAAGGGCGGGGGAATCCCTTAATCCCGGTTGGTAATCCTTGTGAGGTGGGTGGCTGGCATTCTGAGCCCCTCCACCCCACACGAAAGGGTTTAATCTCGCGACGACAACCTGAGTTATATTTTTGCTTAATTAATCCCGAGGATTTATTCAAGTCTATTATTATTATTATTATTATTAGTATTAGTGTGCGTAGTATGAACCTCCTCGAGGGCTTGGATAATATCTTGAATGCGTCACATCAACCCTGCAGACATAATTACAATCATATTTAAGGGTGAATTACACTTTTTAATGAATCCCGCCCCCTCGGAACAATTTAAACGGCAATAAATGGAGCGAAACGTCAAATCGTTTTTTTGTAAGGGTGAAGAAGGGGGAGGGGTTTCTCTTTTCCTCCTGCTACTACTACTATTCCTTCCGTTTCCTCTTTTTCCACTCTTAGTCACGCTTTCTATTTTTTTTTAATTACAACTTTTTAACTATTTCAACCCTTTTAGAAAGGGTCGTGAAGCCATGAGAGAAGCCAAAGAAAGACGCCGAGTGATAAATCAAGTCAAAAGGTTTGAGTGGGGAAGTGGGGGGGGGGGGTGCACAAACACATGGACAAAGTATAAATTTTATTAACAAATTGTCTACCCCCGAATGATGCGAAAATTACAACAAATAAAATAAAAATACTTACTTAATAATCAGTTTATTTTATTGTTATATATATTATTCCACTAATTATTATTTTTGTTTATTTTTATTCTTACCAATTAATTAAATTAGTTTTAATTAAAATTAATATCAATATTATGTAATAATCAAGCAATTTGTTTATTTTGATTGTTTTTTTTTAGGCTTAGGCCACCCTTAGAGATGAAATCCTAGATTATAAACACCTCAGATTTAGATGAAGGCATTTTAGAAATAAATAAGAGCCTACTTCTAACAAATAATATTTACCGCCTTCATTCACTCCTGAGGTATCAATATATTATCAGTCCGTCTCCAAAGAAAAACTTCTAATAGTCTAAGATCTCGACTTAGGTCGACCTTCACCTATGGAGCTTCATGATGAAATTAACATTTTGATAATATAATGTATTAATAAACAAAACTTGATAGGGTCGACATCCAATTTCTCTGTATAGCTATGTTAGGGGTTTAGTTGCGTGGTGCGTGTCCGCGCTCCCCTCCTAGTTGGCGGGGACCTAACAATGATTTGGACAGGGCGATGTTTGTCCCTGGTAAAAAGCCGGGCTGGGCGCCACCCGTCTAGTTGGCGGGTGAGGAGCTCCTAGTTGGTGGATGGCTCCTCCTTCGATCGATGGCTCCTCGTTCGATGCCTAGTCGAGATCAAATTGCCTTACTTAATACATGACTGAAATATTATCAGTCATGCAAAGTGTCGCAACGATCTGACTGAGTCATCTAGCGGCCGTATTTAAAAGTTCGTAGCCAAAGCAATACGGGCCGCTACAGCTATTTTTGATAAAAAATAAAATAAAATTAATTAAATAATTAATTAATTCGGAATAAAATTATCTACATTTTCATATATATCAATAAAGGAATCTCTAAAACTAAAAAATACTAATTCGAAGTACCTGTTGATACCATGTCTACCTGGACTTTGCAGGGAAAAAAGATGGCGACCCATATTTGGCATTTTATATACATATTTTACTCTCGATTGGTAATATATTTATCCGGAAACTCGATAACTAGATTTTAGTATTAAAATTAACAACATTTTTTTATCAAAAATAGCTTTGCAAGGAAATTGGATGTCGACCCCATCAAGTTTTGTTTATTAATACATTATATTATCAAAAGATTAATTTAATTAGGAAACTCGATAGGTGAAGGTCGACCTAAGTCAGGATCTTAGACAATAATATATATGCAGATTATAAGTTTTACTCTGTACCGTCGGAATTCAGGGAATCCTTGCCTGCCGGGCGAGCCTAATATTGAATTCGCTCAAAAATTTTCAAATTTTTTTTATTGTGTATCTGTGTGTCTGGAATCAATACCCATATAAGTTAAGAACGAAAGTTGTAGAAAGTTTGTTCTTGTTTGTATTTTCAATTCGGAGAATTAATTAGATTTTGAGCTAACAAGGTCAAGGTCTACCGGATAAAAAAAATGTAAAATTATTCAAAAAAATATCATTTTTTGAAAAAATTCCACAAATTATTATTGTCTCTTGATATTTGATATTTTGAATAATTTGGTTGTCATATTATAAGGTACGGAACCCACTTTATGATATCCTATTTGTGATTCTGTTTGCCTATGAATATTTTAATTTTTTTCTTCTCTCTTTATATAATGAAAATTTATTAAAATTGAAAATTTTTCCATTACATGAAATATTAAATTATCTATTTAAATTATAATTGGGTCTATAAAAAAATTAAGTCATATTCAAATTGAATAGGGAGATAGAAATGAAGAGAGAGTGGCTTGCATAAGTGGTTGAAAAAATTGAATTCATCCCCCCCCCATCTACTAGAGTGGGTAAGATTCATTTCTCTTACTCTATATTTATATATACCTATATACAATATACATATATTAATTTTGACCCCGTATATTTTGCCTACCAACTTCAAAAGGAAGTTGCTTCAAGGTTTTTTCTTATCGAACTATCCAATAGTTTGTCTAATTGTTAATTTAACAATTAAAATATTTAAAATATAATTATTAAATAATTATTTATATAACCAACAATCGATAAACAATTAATTTTAATAAATCAAATTTTTTTTAATTGGGCTAATAATTAAATGCAACAAATAAAATACACTAAAAGGTATAAAATAATTATTATATAATTTAGTTACAATTAAACGACGAAATATTAACATGAAATTACTTTTTGAAGTCAGTGCCAAACAAACTATATAAGCGAGCGTACCGGCCAAACGTACTAAGTAAGATCCGTCGAGTGCGATTCATAAAAGGTATATGTTTGGTACCGACTTCAAAATGTAATTTCATGTTAATATTTCGTCGTTTAGTTGTAACTAAATAAGATAATAATTATTTTATACCTTTTAGTGTATTTTATTTGTTGCATTTAAGTTTTTTGAAGTCGGTATTATTTTTTTTTATAAAAATTATTTTTATTTTTCTCTTTTTAGTGATGTTATTAATAATGACTTAATATAATACCTTGCATGCATCTCGTAAGAGAAAGCGTCAGACGAATGAATGAGAAAATGATAATAAAATTCAATTCATAAATATAGAAATTTTCTCGAAACGTTTGAGGGTTTTAAATGAACGTTTTAACATTGATTTTTTTATAAAAGATTTTATTTATTATAATTTCGTTTATTTGCTCATAAGAATTGGAGATTTACGTTATTTCGTGGTTGATTATATCATCAGAACTTGACCAAATTAATATGGGACCATCCCTAAGATAACCCCTATTTAACCGACTTCAAAAAAGGAGGAGGTTCTCCTATTAGACTGATTTTTTTTTTAATAAAAAAGAATCATCGAAATCGGTTCATAAACAAAGAAGTTAGGCCTGAACAAACCTAACAAAAAAGGTCTAATACCAATGAAAAAATAACGGGACCAATCGGAAGCTAGACTGAACCCACTGCAATTTTTTTTTGAACTGAATCCAATGCAAAAAAAATCATCGAAATCGGTTCACAATTGGCGGAGATATCAGGTAACATAGACAAAAAAAAAAAATCAGTCGAAGAGAGAACCTCCTCCTTTTTTGAAGTCGGTTAAAAATTAATAGATATTAAAATATGGAGGATTCCACGCCAAATCGGACGTTTTAAAAAATTTAAATTTTGTTTTTCTTCATTTTTCTGTCATTTTTTAGTACACACTAAAAATATACTTCCTAGTAAATTTTGAAATTTTTTTGATCAACGGTTCAAAGATTTTGGGTTTTCACTCATAACTTCTTCAAAAATGGCCAAAATTTCAATTTTTTTTTAATTATTGTTTTTATAGAAACTTTTTAGAAAAAAAATACAAAAAATTCATTTAAAGTCTTTATATATGCTATTTTTGAGTTTGAAAATTTTAATCTGGTTTTTGAAACTGTAGGTATGTACTCTTAGATTTTTTTGATAATTTTTTTATTTTAAACTTCTATTCATTGTACAAATTTTAAGACCAGGTTGATAGTGGGCCTATGATAATTACTATATTTTTTCGATTTTCGAAAATTTCGCAAAAAATTTCTTCACTATTAATCATTATTAAAACCACTTTTTTGGTATTGGGATCTCTTTTTTTAGTTATTTTGAATTGATTTTTATCATTAACAGGTGTTGAAAATAAATAACTAGTATTTTAGTTTGTTGAAAGAAAATAAAAAATCGATAAAAATTAGTACCTAATTATCATAGTCACACAAATTTTCAAAGTCAAAAATCGCATATAAAAACACTTTAAATAAGTTTTTGTATTTTTTTCTAAAAAATATGTAAAAAAAAAACAAAATTTGGTCCATTTTTGAAGAAGTTATCAGTGAAAACCCGAAAAACCGGTGATCAAAAATACTTCAAAATTCCCCAGGAAGGGTACTAAAAAATGTCAAAAAATGAAGGAAAACAAAAATTAAAATTTTTTAAACTGTCCGATTGGGCGTGGAATGCCCCATATATATACGAGCCCCGTCCCATCTCAATTGGCCCACCAATATTTTTTCTTTTTAAATAAAATTATGCTAATTCTCGGTAAATTTAATTTAAATATTTATTTTTATTTTCTTTTGGAACAACATTTTAAACAATTTAAAACATTTTATTGTAACATTTAACTTAAAATTATTTTTTAATTGTTAAAAACAAGGAAAACATACAAAATCTAAAACCTTTACCACTGTATGACGTCGCCTTTATTTTTAATTAAGGCTTGAATTCTTTTGGGCAAGTTTTTGACACTCATCTTGAGTGAAAGTATCCCAAATATTTTGAAGTTTGTGTTTTAATTCGACTGCGTTTCTAGCTGGTTGTATTCGTAATAGCTTTTTCATTGTGTGCCAAAGAGTTTCTATTGGTGACAAGTCGGGATTGTTTGCCACCCACTCCAAAAGTGGAACATTATGATCAGAAAGTCATTTTAAAGGTTTTCTTGATGTATGGCAGGCCGCCCCCTCTTGTTGGAATACAAAATTATTATTATTCTGCAATGCATCTGCCATTGTTGGAAGTAACGATTTTTTTAAATCTCTAAATATTTATTGGTGTTTACAATTCCATCAATGAAGTGAAGTTTTCCAACACCTCTAGCAGACATTGAACCAAATACCATAACTGAAGCAGGAAATTTTAAACAATCTGAATTGAAAGCTTCATTTTTCTGACGAATAACTCTGCTTCGATTGTCCCCAAAACAAACTTCAAAACGAGACCCATCACTCCAATGGACACTATTCCATTCGTCACTCGTCCAATTACTGTGACTTTTAGCCCATTTAATCCTGTTTTTCTTTTGTTTTAATGTCAAGAGTGGCTTTTCTTTTGCCTAAAAAAAATTAGTAAAATTACAAAAAAAAAAATTGAATAAGTTGCAATAAAATTACCTTGTAAGTTTTAAAACCTTATTTAAGGGCTGCTCTATGGCACGTGGATCTTGAAACACTTCGCCCCACAGCATCGCTCCAAAGAACAGATAATTCACCATAGTTCGAACGCCTGTTTTTTCTAATAATCTTCTTCAATGCCCGTCTATCAGCATCTGATATTTTGATTGGTTTTGTAGCTATTGTACCCGTTGTTTTTTAAACTTATATAATATTTTTGACAGTAAATTTTGATAAATTAACTAGATCGCCAATTTCTGCGTTTGATTTTCCCTTATTAAATAAAATGATAATAATTGAGCGAATTTTTTCATCAACAACCTTTCCACGAGTCATTTTTACTAATAATAAACTAAACAAACTTTCTGTATAATTTTGAAATTGCCTGATCATATGAGAATGAACAAAGGATAAATTCCAAAATAATTTTCTTGCTGGGCTGGAAAGCTCTGGCTTGAAGATCCGGGTTTAATAAGGGTGTGGACTGTATATTTTAAATTAAGAATAAAAGGAAGGTGTATTTCTTCTTCTTCAATAAATAAAAGGCAAAGATTTGTGATATGAATATTAACAATGGTTTTAATGAGAGAAAATAATGCTGATTTTGTACATACGAAAATGAGATACAATATATACAAATGGCGATGGCGTGATCGAATGCAGACTTCTTGTGGCTATTCGGTTCACTGGGGTTTTTTCTCCGATGATATGATAATGAATTCAAGTTTGGTTTCTTCTCCAAATTCAATAAAAGATTAAAATTACTTTTAATCAATCCACAATTCTCAATTTAGTTGTTTAAATCAAATTAAATAATAAACAATTGAGATTTAAGTACCAAACAATTTAAATCAAAAATAAAATAAATTCTCAATGGCTAACGAGCGTTTTTACTCAACAATATAAATCAACTCTCTCAAATCTATCAAAAACCAATCTGCAAGCGAAGTCATCAACCAACTGGCTGGCTGGTTAAAGAGCCCAGCTCCGGCCAGTTTACAAAATATTCCCTTAGAGGGCAACACTCGTTACTTTTTTTTTTTTGGCTTTTCGGCCATGGTAGCCATAAGCCATTTAGGATACTATTTATTTTTATTTTTAAATTTGTCTCTACCTCGGGGGTCAGATTTTAGCCGGATGCCTCGAGCCGGATTCGAACTCGGGTCCTCTTGGTTAGCTGGCTGACATGCTACCGCCTAGCCCAGTGGTTCTTAACCTTTTTAAGCTGCGACCCAAATTTGAGAAATATGTTCATATCGCGACCCCCCCCCCCCCCCCGCCATAAAAATTACCTTTTTTAGACGAAATTTGAGAAATTTTTTTCAATTTTCAATGATGACTTTTTTTAACTCACAATAATATTATTTTGTAACAATTAAGATAACCAAAGATACTTTTCGATCTAAGAAAAATTTAATTTAATGATGAAAAAAAGCGTGTTTTTCATATTTTCTTTTTTTTAGAGTTTATAAATAAGCAAAATATATTGAAGGAGACAATAAAAGAGTGTGTCTTCTGCTGGAATTATAAATTTTAATTATTTATAACGAGATTCATAAATTAATTCCTGTGAATCCATTGTAATAGACTGATGAAGAGGGCAAAGCCCTCGAAACTATAGTCTCGTTATAAATAAATAAAATTTATAATTCCAGCAGAAGACACACTCTTTTATTGTCTCCTTCAATATATAAAAATTCTGCTACTCTCGGCAAAAATTTTCATTTTAATATCAAAATATATTTTTCAACTTGTAATAATAATAAGTAAAATATTTAATTAACGACACTGCGCGACCCAAAAAATATGCTTTGCGACTCAATTTCGGGTCGCGACCCATAGGTTAAGAACCACTGGCCTAGCCTACCCGACCCCCCACTCGTTACTTATTAATTCAAATTTATACACTTTCTTTTGTTGGAAAAAAGGCAAAGCCTATTTGATTATATCACATATTCAAAGATTCTTAAAAAAAAAAAATCGTGAAAAGCAAAGACCTATTTTTTATATAAAAATATGTTTTTAACAATTAAAAAAAAATTTTTAAGTTAAATGTTAGAATAAAATATTTTAAATTGTTTAAAATGTTGTTCCAAATGATAATAAAAATAAATATTTAAATTAATTATTAAGTGATGTTTTTAGGTATAATCCAGGATTTGTTTATTATGTGTGGGTGTATATATATATCATATTACGAACAAATTCTTTATCTAAATTTAATTTATTCTCTGAATGTTGTTTTATTAATTTATTTTTTATTTATTTATTTTTCAGCTCCGAAATCTCACTCTTTCCTGTTCCTCCCATTTTGAATTAATATTAATAAATTCCCATCCTTTTTCACCCCTTCGTGTATTATACATACACACCCTTATATCCTTTTATGTCACACACACACACATACACACACTCATACATAAACCCTTGTCTTTTCTTTCTCTCTATTTATTATTATTATTATTATTATTATTATTAAAAAAAGAATAAATAAATAAATAAATAAAAAAATGCTTTTGATATTTAAATTTTGACTCATCCACTGCAGCAGCAAGCACCCTCCTATCCTACTTCACTTAAACACACACACACACACACACACACACACACACACAGATAAATATCAATTTCATTCTCTACACCTCTATAGAATATATATTTAAAAACCATAATGTTAAAAAAACATGTTTGTTTGTCAAATACCTAACTAAATAAAAACAAATAAATAAATATTCATGATATTTCATGTTGGTAATAATCAATATTATAATATTGATTGCTTTTTTTTTCAGTTATCTACCTTTTTATTAATATAGTCACGTGTCAAATTTGTATATATATCCATAATATGTTATTTTTAAATAGACATTGGGAGCTGACTTGGTCACTGATATATATATACTATAGGAAATTAATATGTACATTGCGAATTCTCGTTTCAATTAATTATTTTTGTGAACAACAAAAATATAATCATTAGATTTATACCGGGTGAGTTTTTTTATCTTGAGACAGTCTTATAATTCAAAAAAACAATGCATTCTATGAAAAAAAAGTTTCAAATAAAAGTTGTTAAAATATATTTATAATATTGGCACCTCCGATATGACATCAGCGCCACTCCGGTGTTGACTATCTTAACTTAATTTATTACTCACTTCGTTTTCTACTCGAGTCCATGTAACATGCTATATATTGCTTTTTCCTCATGTACTATTCTATTTATTGTAATAATGTGCAACCTCAATAAAACGCTTTATATATTTTATCTATAAAATTATCTATCATTGTAATATTCCGCTATTCACACCTTTAATACCTCTTAACAAAGTTTATTTATATCAGGGAGAAAACTAAACTACGCTATTGTTTGTCGACCTAGGACAAGCTTTCAAGGGTATTTCGAGGTTAAGTTCTGTATTTCAAACGGAAACTACATGTTTAAGATCATATACTTAATCAAGAAAATAAACTGAACAAATTTCATTAGAACTATTTTTTTACACGAGATCAAATAAACAAAATATTAATATAAAATATTAGCCTTTGGCACGCCCTCGAAGCTCGGCCCTCCGGGCCGGTGCCCTGGCGGGCAGCGTCTCGGTCAAAAAATTTTATTCCTCTTAAAAAACCACACTCCAAATGTATACCTGTAAACTCCCGAAAATACATACTATCTTAAAAGTTTCTCCTCATTTTCGTCCTGACACAGCTACAGAAATGAGAATCTAGATATAAATCTGGAAGTATTTCTTATTTCTATAATTTACAGCATTGTGATATTTGTGTGTGGAAATATGTAGATTTATTTAAATAAGTGGGATCGTGTGAGGAGGAGAATTATATCATTTTTTTTTTAAATTTGGGATCAATAATCGATATAAGGCTCCGAATATTTAAAAGAGATCAGGTGTTGTTTGTATGACAGAATTGCCATGAGAAACTCGGGCGTGCGCTCTTTCTGTGCGCAAAGAAAAGCAAATTGAATATTTAATTTTTGAGTGCTGAGGGGGCGGGGAGGAGGAATAATTATCAATATATTTAATGTTTCTTAATTTGAAATCAATCGGAGTCTTTTATTTCAAAATTCGAGTCCAAATTACGATTATATTTCAAATTTGCCGCAAATATGCCGACGGCGCTCCCTGTCGGCGGCATTATGTCAGCGTTGCTGCAAATTAATCTGGACTAATCTCTCGAATATAGTATTATTGAATTTTTGATTAGGGAGGTCGAAATTTGAATGAACAATAATTTACATGTTAATTAACAATCAATTGGTGTATCAAGCCATGTAGGTACATATACAGAGTAGTGACTTGGCCGACACAGCATAGCGATTACAATGTTAATTTTTGAATGTGCATTTGTTTGCTCCCCTAATTATTTTAGAGTTAAAGTTCTTATAGGTTTTTTGTAGAGAAAAAATACTGAATCCGAATATATTTTTGTTTTCAAATTTTGAAATTTCAGAACCGTAATAATCAACATTATAAATAATTGTAATTTTACAAAAATCAAATGAAGGTGAAGGTTATTGAAGGCAATTGAAGGTGTTCTCGTTTTCACGTAAAATATGTGCGTCTTTATTACACTTACAATTATTTAGTACAGTGCCTGTAGTTTCAAATTTTTGAACTATTCTGTCAACCGTTGTACCAGCTGGAATTGGCCGATTCGTATATTTAACGCTAAACAAGGAACTCACTTGCCGAGCACTATTTCCAGCATAAAAATACTTAATTATTTCAACTTTTTCTTGTAATGAATACATTGTAATAAGAACTGACTTTAAAAAGTTAAGTTTTGTTTTATAATCATAGATTTGTTCACCAATATGAATCCATTTTGAGACTAGTATAAACAATAAAACTTAAACAATCGACAACAATAAAAGTTTTGAATTTAAATTTTTTAAATAAATATCTACATTTTTAAAATCGTTTTTTTGGACTTTGAAATTATGAATTAGACAAAATCTGATGTAATTATCTTTTAGAATTTTAATTCTGCTCAGTTTTTTGTATTCTAATTATGCTCTAAAATAATCACTAAAGACATCACTATTAAACGTCACTTTTAGAAACAACAAATGAAAATGCCTTGTTTGTTTTAATAATTCCATGGCCTCAGTGATTTTTGTAAAAATACAATTATTTATAATGTTGATTATTACGGTTCTGAAATTTCAAAATTTGAAAACAAAAATATGTTCGGATTCAGTATTTTTTTCTCTACAAAAAACCTATAAGAACTTTAACTCTAAAATAATTAGGGGAGCAAATAAATGCACATTCAAAAATTAACATTGTAATCGCTATGCTGCGTCGGCCAAGTCACCACCCTGTATATATTTTTCTAAAAATAATATATTAGGGATAGATATATAGACATCTATATATATCCATATATTCCACCTGATTTGATCACGTGGTATTTTTTTTTTAATTTAAATAATTCATACATGTATATATGTATTTATACACTGAACCATATAATTTTTCATTCCCTAAAGTAGATTTTTTAAAACCCACAATAAAAAAAAACTAAATAAATATTCATGAAAGTTAATTTTTTTTTATTTTAAATATTAAAGGGAAAAAAATAAAAAAAAGCTTTTTTTAATAGAATTGAATATCGATTAATTCATAAAATAGTAATTGTTGTTGTTGTTGTTGTTCGAGGGTATGTGGGAGAGAACAAAAGCATTTTTTATTTGATAGAAAGAAATGCGTAAAAGCATTTGAGGGATTGAAGAGGGGTGGGTTTTTGTGTGTGTGTGTGTATGTGGGGTGTGGGGGTGGTGGTTCGATTAGCGGTAACAAAGCGTCGTCTGACCCGATCGGAAAAGAACCACCCCCCGGTTTGGTTGTCTAACCAACGAACAACCAACCCTTCGAGGACACAATGCATAATCAATTCAATTTAGCAAATGCAGACTTTGTTCTTAGGGGAGCCGACCGTGAAATTGAGCCCACCAACCAACCACCCACCCACACACACACACACACACACACACATGTATGCAGAACCCCCATTCTTCCTTTGCAGACATTCTACGAAAAAGAGAAGGAATTTTTATAAAAGAAAAAACAAATTTTATCTAGATGCCAGGAAATCAACTTCACATATACATATATCTATCGACTCTTATTAAACGAGCAAAAATTGTTTTTATATATATATATATATTTGTTTGTATCTTAGTTCTATTTTGAAACGGCTTTACCGATTTTGATGAAACAAATTCTATTAACAAGTTTTGAGATGAGAAAGCGATCTGGCTAGGTCTGGACCTCGATAAATTTCATCTTAATTGATCTTTTCTTAATTAAAGTAATTATTGATAGATGAAAATCTCAATAAAAAAGTTTGTTTACATTTTTTTCAATAATGTTTTATTTTTAATTGGATTTTTAATTTTAAAACTCACTAATGGGTTATAGCAAATAATATTATATTATGTTACAATTATGAATATTTTGTTTCGAAAGAGAAAAAAAGAGGAGATAGGAGGAGATAGGGAATACCAATCGATTTGATTGGGGAATAATGGAATTTAAATAATTATCGGAAAAGAGGTTTTTTCATCTAATTAGATTTTTCCTCTTATTAAAAACAAGGACTCAAGATGAATAAGGACACTCGATGGTGGAGAAGCAATCTCCGAAATCGAAGCTAAAATACAAGGTATACATTAATTAATGTAAAATAATTGGTTTAATAAAATTAAAAAAAAAAAAAAAAAAAAAAAAATATTTTGTTTCGGATGGTTTTGAGGGTACGATGGGATTGAGATGGATGGAGGATAAACCAATCGACTTGATTGGGGAATAATGGAATTGAAATAATTATCGGAAAAGAGGTTTTTTTTTTATCTAATTAGATTTTTCCTCTTATTAAAAACAAGGACTAAAGATGAATAAGGACACTCGATGGTGCAGAAGTTATCTCCGGAATCGAACCAAAAAATACAATGTATACATTAATTAATGTAAAATAATTGGTTTAATAAAATTTATAAAAAAAAAAAAAAAAAAAATTTTGTTTGTTTTTAATTAACAGGTGTCTAAATCATAACAAAACAGGTGTGTTTACAAATAAAGTGGTTCAAGTGGCCTTTTTTTATATAACTTGGAAACAAATCTTATTTAATTTTATTAAGAATTCAGTTGTTTCATGTCCATTCTTTATTTAAATAAAATTAAAAAATTAATAGGTTTTTTGGACAATTTTATATTTTATTAATGTATTTTATTAATTTTTGCACAACGTTTCGTCCGTTTCCGGACTTTATCAACTGCTCAATCAGTTAACACATTAAACGTCTATAAAATAGTGAGACCATCGAGAAAACAATGTGTGAAACGTTGTGCAAAAATTAATAAAATACATTAATAAAATATAAAATTGTCCAAAAAACCTATTAATTTTTTTAATTTTATTTAATTTTATGTTTTTATTTCAGATCCTATACGATTATTTTTTTTTATTATTATTTTCCTATTTATTTTTTTTATAATATTTATCAATATGAACGAATGTGGGCAAATTGGTGTACGAGTAAACAAATAGACACATAATATATATGTGGACCATTAGAAAGCTAGAAATGCAAAAACTGGGTGCAGGAGGTGGGGTGCAGTTGTGGGCGATCCCGGGATGGGAGGCGCGGTTTAGTGGGGTGGGGCGGAGTGGGGGTGCAGTGGTGGGGGCGAGGTGTGTGGTTTCGAGAGGGGGGGGGTGTAGGGTTCAGAGGTTATCCAAATGCCACAGTCAATATTTCAATTGCAGTGGAGCACTTAAATTTTATTTTTCACACAAAATTTAATACAGATTTTTTGATCAATTTTTTTCGATAGCAAAAAATCGCCAAGCACTCCAAAACACGTCTAACCTTTATATCTTTAAAAAATAAACTAAATATGCAACGTAGCTAATATGGTCATCATATGTTGGGGACATGTGTACCAATATAAGAAAAAAAAAAATAGAATGTACGTAGCCCAAACAATTTGAAAAATTACCTTTTCATTTGAACACTCCTCGTATATCTAACCAGGTCGCAATTTTGAGAAAATAAGCTGACGTGTTCTGATGTGGCCATCCATTTGACTTTACCATACAACCTGGCCCCTCACTTATATTTAATAAAATTATTATATAATCATCTAGGGGAGGGGTTAGTTTTTGCTTTTTAAACTTCTGGGGACCCACTGATTATGTATACAAAATTTGATTGAGTTTGGTCAAATGGCCTAAAATTGTAATTTTTTGACCACTGCACCCTCCCTATTTTGGGCGGTTAGTTTTTGCATTTTTAGACTTCTGGGGGCCACTGATTATTGTATACAAAAAATTTGGTTGAGTTTGCTCAAATGGCCGAGATTTTTAATTTTTAACCCCTTTACACCTCCTTAATTTTGGGTCGATGTGCACCAAAAATCTAATAAACTCTTAATCTCAATGGACCAAAACTACGTGTGAAATTTAGTTTCGATATTCACACTAGTTTTTGAGCTAGCTCGTCCACAAAATTTGGTAACGCACAGACTAACTAACAGACATTTTGACAAAAAAATTATTATCTCAAAAAATATAATTTTTTCGATGCTCACTTATTAGAGACTTTTTTGTAGAGCGAAATGCCATGGTTTCGCTCAATTTTTTTAACCGAAATAGTTTCAGCCGTTTTTGAGATATTTCGAAAAAAAAGAAGGAAAAAAACACACTTTTTTCATGCACGATTACAATACTTGACCATACCCTGTAAAGGTTTTTTAATTAAACCAATTTATTAACAGGTGATTGAATAATAATGAATTATGTGTTTGAATCAAAACAAAACATGTAATTGAATAAATAAACAATAATTAAAAAGACAAAAAATTAATTCTTTAAAAGTATTTATTTATTTATTAAATAAATTAAATTACCCAATCTCTCGCATCTCTAGTAAATTCATGCGATTGATTGAATTCTAAATAGCTGAGTTCAGAGGTGTCTGGTGATTTCTTCACCATTGAACGAGCCCGGCTTTCTATTCGTCAAAGTGGATTAGTAATTGAAACGGAAAATGAAATTGGTATGGGTATGGATGGTAGGGCCGGCGAAGAACCAATAAACAACTTTACCAAGGGATGGTGGAGATTTATTTAATTGGATCATTGGAGATATTTTCAAGTTTGCTCTTCAGCTGTAGGCTAAGCTTACGTTTCGCCCTCGCCCTTTAAACCACCCCCGGATATTCATCAATCCCACCCCCTCACCCACCCACCCTTCTAGACAAAGCAGAAGAGAAGGCAAATCTCACTCTCACTTGATTAGTCTCACCAACTTAATATCATTAGCAATCAAACTTAAACACTCCAATCAATAGAAACTAGAGAGGCTTAGAATTTAAAAAATTCTATTTTTTCAAAAAAGCTTACGACTCTTTTTTAACCTCAGGAGCACATTTCTGATGATACGCCATGAGTACGTGGTTGGCGACCATGGGGTTTTCCGAGCTAAGTCTGCGGGAATTATAGAAGGAATCTCGCTTTTGATAACAGCATATAAGATATTATCTCGTATCTTGCTGAGAAGACCAAGTCCCATCTCAGAGGAGATTACTCGGGGAGTATCAGCGCGTTTTCCGTAAGGAGAGTAGATCAACATCGGACCAGCTTTTGTTCAACATCCGGACAACTAATGGAGAAGAGATGGGAATACGCCTTGGATATACACCATCTCTTCATTGATTATAAACAGGCATACGACAGTGTATATAGAGAAAAGCCTATGGACTATAATGGAAGAGTTTGGATTCCCCAAGAAATTAATCAGAATGACAAAGGTATGTGTGTGCGGATCAAAATCTAGAGTGAAGCTGGGTGGAAACTTATCTCAGCCTTTTGAAATTGGAACGGGTTTGAGACAGGGTGATGCCTTGTCACCATTGCTGTTCAATCTAGTTTTGGAGAAGATAATGAGGAGTGTAAAACGGGTTGACGCGGGCGTGCCTCTGGGCAGAGTACTGAGGGCCTTCGGATATGCGGATGACATTGATCTTGTCTGCATGAGTGAGGAAGGACTGAAGAGAATGTTCGGTGCGCTCGAGACGGGAGGGAATGGGGTGGGTTTAGTTATAAGTGAAGAGAAAACCAAATACATGCTAATGTCGAGATCCATACCAAGTTGCACACCAATGAAAGTGGGGAACAGGGTTTTTGAGGGCGTAGCGAGGTTTAAATATTTGGGCGCTATAGTGACGTCGGATGCCAGAATAGACCAGGAAATAATCTCTCGAATACATGCGGGTGATAGAGCTTTGGCAAGTCTGAGTGGACTACTTCGAATGAGAGTTCTATCACGAGAAATAAAAATAAAAATATACAATACCTTAATAAGACCGGTTGTGATATATGGCTGTGAGTCGTGGACAATGACGCTACTTAACCAGAGGAGACTGATAAGTTTCGAGAACAAAGTTCTCAGGAATATATGTGGGCCTGTTCAAGATCTAACTTCTGGTGAATGGAGACGAAGATCCGAGGAAGAAGTCAGAGACTTGACAAAGCAGCCTTATATCTCAAGTGTAGTGAGGAAAAGAAGATTAGAATGGGCCGGTCATGTGGCTCGTGCTCCGAAAACCAGGGACATAAAGAACCTCCACGAGAGCTACCCGCCTGGAAGAAGACCACCAGGCAGACCAAGACAAAGATGGCTGGATAATGTCGTCAGAGATCTGCAAGAGCTTCACGTGGGGGCAGGATGGGAGGGATTGGCCCAGGATAGAGGGATATGGAGAGGCATCACGCGAGAGGCTCAAGCTCTACAAGGGCGATTTGGCCATCGGAAGTAAGTAAGTTACGACTCTATTAATTAAAGCTTGAGCACTCTCAATACAACCATATTAAATAGGAATTCAAATATCAAGAAAAAAAAATATTTCTATCAATGAAGAAAAAGATCATTCAGAAATTTACTTGAAAACAATTCCAAAAATAAGTTCCGAAATGTCGTGAATTCTGATGAGATTTTCACATTAAAACTGTCTAGACCAGTGATTCTCAACCACTGTGCCGCGGAACTTTAGTGTGCCGCGAGATTCTTGAAGTGTGCCGCCACTGCTAGGCCCGAATTGAAAATTATTGATTTTTTTACATTTCTTTATCAATTGACACTACATTTAATCCAAATATTTATTTGATCAATTGAACTAAAGAGGTAGTAACATTTTACAGGATACAGAATGTCCTATGATAATTTTATAGGTACATCAATCAATAAACCAAATATATATTAATTTATTTTATTGTTAGTGTGCCGTCAAATTTTTAAATTATTAAAGTGTGCCGTGACGAAAAAAAGGTTGAGAATCACTGGTCAAGACATTATAGGTTGTTTTATCTGATATTTCTCTTTCATTAAACAATTAGTATTATAATATATTTTTATAATTAATTAATTGTTATTAAATTAAACAATTATTTAAATAACAATTATTCGAAATTTTTAATAATAAATAACCAATTATAATATTATTAATTAAAATCTAATCAATTATATTTATTAATTTTTTTATTCTCAATGTTTCTCGGACAGTACCCTGCAAGTCAAAATAAAATTTAAATTATTTTTTGACTAAAATTAAAAATGTTAACACATAAATTAATTATATTAATTTAAAGGTTAGCTAACATCATTTTTAATCGGATATATGAAATAATTTAATTAATAAATATAGTAAATAAATGTCTTTTGACTCGAGTCACGTGATTTATTTATTTTTAAGTGAAGCGGACTGATATTTTCGATCATTTAGATTAATCAAAAATATATGGTTTCAGTTAACATTCCCTATTCACTACGTGTTAAAAGTCCGATTTTTAATAATTAATTACACGAAAATCCTTGGTCAGATCTTTTTCAAAAAAATTATTTTATATGTATTTGTTATCGATTAATAATATATTAAAAATTTTGCTGGCTTGGTGTGTACTGGATATATTAATTTTTTTATTGTTAAGGATAAATAAATTGAATTGCTTCTTTCAAGTAATTTATTTTATTATTCAAATGGTTAATCCAAATATTTCGAGAGCGCTTGTGGCATCTCTTCCTCAGTGGAAACCACTCCCCCACTGAGGAAGAGATGCCGAAAGCGCTCTCGAAATATTTGGATTAACCATTTGAATAATAAAATAAATTACTGGAAAGAAGCAATTCAATTTATTTATCCTTAACAATATATATAATATATATTAAAAATTCAGATTTTTTAATCCAACATACATTGCCTTAATGTCCAACCAATCTTAATTCTTCATCAACTAACTACAAAGCCTACAAATTGAGTAACTCTGGATCAAAGTTTTAATTTAGTGTAATAGTTAAATAAATAAATAAACCGATTAATTAATAAATAGATAAATATTTGTACATATGTATTTTGTTATTTAATAAATCTATAAAATAATTAAAACATAATTTATTTATTTATTTATTTGAATGGAATTTTTGTCTATTTCCTTAACGATTTGCCATTAACAGAATCTGCTTCACGGATGACGAATGATAAATTCAAACTGAAAGGGTGTATACCAGAAGGGGTGGTGAGATTTCGGGGGTGGAAAATAAAAAAAAACACATCCACCAGATGGCTCCACTTGGGGGCAAATTATAAACTAACACATATATGTTGTGTCGCTAATTATTTCCCTAAGTTAAAGGAGCCTATATATATATGGGATGGTTGACTAATTGGTCTGTAATTAATGTAGATCTGGCTGGCTTGGCGGGAGCTAAGCCCATGAGTGTGAGTGTGTGCGTGGGTGGGTGTATATCTGATGTTGATGATGATGAGGATGCTAGCGACATTACATTAGAGCCATTGGCTAAGCTAAGCTAGTCTCAGCCCATTAGCATTTATTCATATCTCTCTTTTGCCAAGAAATATACAATTAATTGCCCATGATTGCCAATCACCCGATAACGATCAATTCCGAGGGGGGGGGGGGCGTCAAAGCAGAAAATTATTTATTAATTTGCGAATTGAAAAGTAAATGAAAATTAAACACTAGTGGGTTGTTACTTTATTAATATATACCAGCTGCGAAGCCCGGCTTCGGCGGGAATCTTGGTGACCAGAGAATAAGCCACCTGGACTCAGGAGAGGGTTTTAAAATAATAATAGTTTAAATTTCCTAATTATAATAAATTTTATTTATCTTGAACCATTAGTGGGTTTTAAACTAAAAAAAAATCAAGTAAAGAAAATTTAAAAAAATTTTAAAAATATAAAATTCTAGTTAGGTTTCACAGAAATACGGGATGTGGCATAAAGATCTCCCACATTTTGAAGAGGTATAAGAAATGAAAAAATTTAACTAGAAAAAAACTGAATATATTTTTGGAAAGGAACATAGAATAAATTTTTTTAATGTGTTTTAACCATCATATATCAGACAAAAAAAAGTCAAAAATGAAAATTCTAGCCCTTTCGACCAAACTCAACCAAATTTTGTATACAAATTCTGTGGGCCCCCAAAAGGCTACAAATGTAAAAAACCAGCCACCAAAAATAGGGGAGATGGTCAAAAATGAGAATTCAAGCCCTTTCGCCCTAATTCAACGAAAAATGAAAATTCTAGCCCTTTCGACCAAATTCAACCAAATTTTGTATATATTGTTTGGTCGAAAGGGCTTAGAGAATTTTCATTTTTGACCCTCTCCCCCATTTTGGGCGGTTGGTTTTTGCATTTCTAGCCTCTGGGTATCCACAGAATATTTATACAAAATTTGGTTGAGTTTGGTCAAAAGGGGAAGAATTTTCATTTTTGACCCCGCCCCCTTTTTTTGTCTGATATATAATTTCAAAAACATTAAAAAAAATTGATTCTATGTTCTTTTCAAAAATATATTCACTTTTTTCTAGTTAAATTTTTTCATTTCTTATACCTCTTCAAAATGTGGCAGACTTTATGCCCCACCCTGTTTTTCTGTGAAACCTACCTAGAATTTTATATTTAAATTTTTTTTTATAATTTATTAAAATATGTTTCACGAAGAATCTACACTATTCTCCCTTAACAAAAAGTACCTAAAGCCACCGAGCGATGCACGGTAACACCTACCCCCCCCCCCTCGCGATACCACACACCTCGCCCCACCACTGCACTCTTACTCCGCCCCACCCCGCACCCAGTTTTTGCACTTCTAGCTTTCTAATGGTCCACATATATATATTGTGTATATTTGTTTACTCGTACACCAATTTGCCCACATTCGTTCATATTGATAAACATTATGAAAAATAAATAGGAAAATAATAATAAAAAAAATAATCGTATAGGATCTGAAATAAAAACATAAAATTAAATCAGATTCGTTTCCAAGTTATATAAAAAAAAGCTACTTCAACCACTTTATTTGTAAACACACCTGTTTTGTTATGATTTAGACAGCTGTTAATTAAAAACAAACAAATTTTTTTTTTTTTTTTTTTTTTATAAATTTTATTAAACCAATTATTTTACATTAATTAATGTATACCTTGTATTTTAGCTTCGATTTCGGAGATTGCTTCTCCACCATCGAGTGTCCTTATTAATCTTTAGTCCTTGTTTTTAGTAAGAGGAAAAATCTAATTAGATAAAAAAACCTCTTTTCCGATAATTATTTAAATTCCATTATTCCCCAATCAAATCGATTGGTCCTCCCTCTCCTCCCCAACAAAAAATTTCTAATTGTAATATAATATAATAATATTTGCTATAACCAATTAGTGGGTTTTAAAATTAAAAAACCAATTAATAAAAATAATATATAAAGCATAATTGAAAAAAAATGTAAACAAACTTTTTATTGAGATTTTCATCTATCAATAATTACTTTAATTAAGAAAAGATCAATTAAGATTAAATTTTTTGAGGTCCAGACCTAGCCAGATCGCTTTCTCATCCTCAAAACTTGTTAATAGAATTTGTTTCATCAAAATCGGTAGAGTCGGTTTCAAAATAGATACGAAGATACAAATATACAATACACAATTTTTGTTCGTTTAATAAGACTAGATAAAACAATCACCTCGGTTGCCTCGCTCAATTCAATTATAATAAATATACATAATATCTATGGAAAATATGTTTCATAATGTGTCGATAATTTTTAAACTATATAAATAAATATTTATTTTATATATAGTATTAATTACCACTAGGACTTTCATCAAATTCTCGTTTATCTCGTTTATTTTATATTGTAAGCCGCGAGATTTTTTGTTAACGTTGCCATTTATGAACAGATAATGGAACTTGGTTAAATAAAAGAGTGTTATGTAAAAATTAAACCATTTATTTATTTGTTTGTGTTTGTTTCTTTTATATATTTAAAATTCGCTAATTTGTTATTATTAAATTATGAACAAAAGCGTTGTTGAGTGGGTGTATTTTAAATGGGTTGGTGTTCGTATTAGAGCAGCGTGGGTATTAGAATAAAGAGTGGTATAGAAGGGGGGGTATAGTACCTACCTGTCATTTCAAGATCATTAAACATTTGCTACAAAGAGGAGACGCTTTGTGTCCGTTGGTTTTGTTTTATTTTTTGTTGTTGTTGTTGTTGTTTAGGTTGGCTTCAGGTCCATTTACTCTTAATTGGCCTCTTGTGTGTTTAGTATTTCTCTTTTTCTCTTATTCCCGCCCACGCGTATTCCATTGTAACAACAAAATGCATCAATTGAACAAATACTATATTCAACATAAATGGATTTCAAAAGAATATGATTGGGTTAATTTGGGTTTTTTATTGTATCTATTCTATTATTATTTAGTCTGTTTTTAACCCTATACTGGCAATTTACTTTTAAGAAGTATACTTAGTTGTTGAATTTCTAACAAAGATAACTCCAATAGGCCTTGGCAATTTATCCCAATGGGATGCCCACTAGCACGCAAAACGATCTAGGAAGGCTGTGAAAATGGCATTGGGATTCTTAATTTCAATGGTACTTTAGGAACCGGTGCTTTGAACGTTGACCATTTCCCAAATATCTAATATTACAATATTATACTAATATTACAATGATACTATTTTAATAATATGAAATATTTCTATCACATTCAATTACTATTATTTTACAATAGGTAAAATAATATTATTTGAATAAGTTAGAAATATCTCATATTATTAAAATAGTATCATTGTAATACTATATATATTTGTCTAGTTTAATTTGTAACAACGCTTAGCTTCCTTTTTCCGCCACTAGATGTCCCGGCGATCAATTTCAAACAAGATCGAATATGGCCCGGTCAAATTAAAAACTTTATATCGAAATTGAAATCACAGATACATGAAATATACTCTAATCAAAAGAGAGTAAATTTTTCTGATCATATCCATAATTTAATTAGTTTTATATTAAATAGGACGTACATGTTTCGTCATTTTATTTGTGACTTTCTCAGCAACTTAATTCTCAAATCAATTTCCGATAATTATGTGAAATATTCTATCTAAAAAAAAATTGGAAAAGAAGAAAAAAGAATGTTTCTCATAATGATATTGGACAATTGAGTTGAGAAATAAGTCGCTGAGAGGGTCAAAAATAAAATGACGAAACATACGTCTTATATATACTATATATATTTGTCTAGATTAATTTGTAACAACGCTTAGAGAAATTTCTCTAAAAAAATTACCCTCTTGCCTAGAATCGAACCGACGAACTCTTGAACTAAGGGCATGAGCTCTAGCCATTAGACCAATGTAACATTAATATTTACTACTTGATTTCTGTTACTAAAAATATATATTTTTGATTTAGACTTTGTGTCGAGATAATATTGTATTCATTTGAACTCGAATGAAAATGAAAAATCACCAATAGATTTTAAATTAAGAAACATTAAATATATATTAATTAACGAGGCAAATTTGAAATATAATTGTCAGCTCGGATTTTAAAGTGATGGCTCCAACCGATTTTTATTAACCAGGCAAATTTGAAATATGATTCTAATTTGGACTCGAATTTTGAAATGAAAGACTCCAATTCATTTTAAATTAAAAAAAATTAAATATATTGATAATTGTTCCTCCCCCACCCCAGGCCACTCAAAAATTAAAGAGGCGAAACTTTTAAGAGACGATGTATTTTCGGTAGTTTACGGGTATACATTTGGAGTGTGGTTTTTTAAGAGGAATAAGATTTTTGACCGAGACGCTGCCCGCCAGGGCACCAGCCCGGAGGGCCGAGCTTCGAGGGCGTGCCGAAGGCACGCACGAAAAGCTCGTATTAGTATAATATTGTAATATTAGGAATATATCTCTGAAATACTTTGGCATTACAGGATATGACGTGTTTCACCATGTGACCGCGAGATATAATATATTAGTATCTGGAAAACCGAGCGTTGCTCGGTAAATTTTGCTTCAGTTAAAAGCGATAAATTAACATTATTTTTAATTTTAAATTTAAATAAAAAGGTCGATTTTTATTAGCAGGCAAAATAAAATAAAATTGAAATAAACCTTGATTTATATTTTTACCAACGTTTTACCATCAGCTATGGGCACAAAGTTTTGAATGTAATTGCAATTAAAAATAAACTGCAACGGATCGTTGCTAAACTTTATCCAAATTCATTTGAAATATTAATATGTTCTTGAGTAAAGTACTTTAAAATATAATTTTACTAAAAACTTTATTTAACCTTTTTTGTGGTCCCCAAGGTAGTTAATTAGGATATTAAATTTCATCAAAATTGGTTAAGTCATTTTCAAGATATTTAGAAAAATCTAAAAAAATACTGAAATAAAGTACTAATGTTTGTGGACCGATATGTACCAAAAACTAATCAGCGCTTCATTTTGTTAAACTAATTGTAGGTTTTCAATTTCATTTCAATCAGCGCAAAGGTGTGGAAAAAATCGTGGACGAAAAAAACGATAACACACACACATACATCCATCCATCCATCTATCCATCCATCCATCCATCCGCACGCACTTCCAAAAAAATGGCACTTTTTGGCCTCTCGACGAGATTCCAGGTAATTTTTGGCAAAACCGTCATGTGCTAAAATTCAATCTCATTGAATACTTCAATTTGTGACCTTAATTGAGTCTATGGGTTCCGTAGTCTTTACCTGAGGACCCTTTGAAGTCGCGCTTGCCTCGAGAGCGATTCCAATACTTTCTCCCATGCTTCGCATTGGATAAAGTAATAATATCAATATACACCGAGATTCTTTTTGTTGAACCTTTTATATCCTGAAGAAGGAGGCACGACCCTTCGGATTTTTAATTTTTTCATTTTCTTCTACTATATTACCTGGTTTTGATGATAGATGTCGTATGCTGTCCATTATTTTGAAAACTGTATAATATATATAAATATTTTTTTTAAATCAAATTTTGAAATATCAAAACACATGAGCCATATAGCGTCATATTCTTAAAGAAAATATGTTATAATTTAAAAGTGTGTGTGTGAATTCTTGAAAATCTAAAATTTCTAAAAATTGTCAAAACAAAAAATTCGAAAAAACAAACAAACAAACAAACAAAAATTGTAATTTAGACAAAATACATATACCTACTATTAATACTATATAAAATTATACACAAAAATAAACTAAAAATCTAAATTTGCTTGATGCTTAGTCTTAAATATTTACTATAGAGTGTGTGAATTTAAATTTTCTCTAGGGGACCTAAAAATATATAGTTTTTTTTTTGATTAATAAATAAAAAAATAATTATAATTAACGATTACCTAAAACAACAAAATAAATAAATAAACAATAAACAATTAAAATTAGTTTTTTTTTATTTATTTTTTATTTTTAGTAAAATATGTAATTAAAATGAATCAATCAAACATTCGTCCAAATTCGTTTCATTATAATCCTACATTGGTATATAATTTTTGTTTAATATTTTTTTTATACTTGTCATTATCATTAAAAATAAAAATATTAAATTTTGAAACCAACTATTTTTTCAGTTTTAATTCTCAAATTCACCTTTAATTTTTTTTTTTTGTTTAATTAATTGTTAATTAGAGAGCAGATTCTTAGGTTATAGCCTTATTTTTTGAGGGGACTATTGGCAAATTTTTATAGATCTATTTGGAAAATGAGAATTCTGATACGCTACCTGGTGGTCTAAATTTGAAACTAGCTACTGTAGGGGAAAAATAATAACTAAAAGTTACTATTTTGGGACTATTTTACTGTAACAGAATTTTTTAGCTTTATGGGGCTATCTAATGGACCTTTTACTTAATTATATATTAAAAAATGCAATTAAAACTAATAAAATAACTTAATAACTAAATATTTTAAAAGAAGCTTTGATTTATCTAAATGGTTCTATTCCTAAAAAAACATTCAGAGATTCATAAATTATTAAAAATTAAAGAAATATTGTCTTTAAAATTGGCTCCTAAATCACATTATGTGAAGTAGAAAGGACTATTTATTTCAATTTACTAAAAATATAGGTACTTTCTAATACTAGAACAAATTTCAAGATAGATAATTTTAACAAAGAGGCCTTCAAGTATTACGTAACACATTAAACGGGGTATTTAATTTTGTTATGGTGGGGCTTGTTATTTATTATGATCTTTACATTTGGGGGGAATGGGTTCAAAAAACCCAAAAATTGAAGGAGACAATAAAAGAGTGTGTCTTCTGCTGGAATTATAAATTTTATTTATTTATAACGAGACTATAGTTTTCGAGGGCTTTGCCCTCTTCATCAGTCTATTATAATGGATTCACAGGAATTAATTCATGAATTAAGCCCTGCGAACACATAATAGATCTCGTTATAAATAAATAAAATTTATAATTCCAACAGAAATACACTCTTTTATTGTCTCCTTCAATATATAAAAATTCTGCTACTCTCGGCAAAAACTTTCAATTTAAACCCAAAAATGTTTAAAATCATATATTTTCTATTTTTTAATAATTATTTATCATCAATTTCAAGGAGTCAAGGACTATTTAAAAACAATAAGAGACTATTTAAGTGATTTTAAGGGACTATTTAATATAAAATAAAAACTTAAAAATCCGCTCTCTACTATTAATAATCGCTATAATCAAATGGTGCTTAAGCAAACAACAGACAAATTCCAGTGTGGAGAAGTTAAAATTATTTCATTTATTTCATTTATTTATTTTCCTATTTGATTCGGTGAATTTGTAGTGAAAGTTCATTTCTAGATAAAAATGGAAAGAAAAAAGTTAGAGAACTAAAAAATAAATAAATAATCGAATTCTATAAATTAAAAATAATAATTAAACACCCTAAACTAAACTAATAAATAATAATACTACCTATATTAAAAAACCAAAGATGATTTTTACCGAAAATGCGTAGTTTTGTGTTTTCCGGAGGTCAGACAGAGGAAGCTGCACGAACTCGAGAGAGACATTTAAGGGCGGTTTGCGTTTTTTATTCAACCCACCCTGACTGACTGTCTTTAGAAATACTATAGTTCAACAATTTTGCATCTTCTCAGGTTATAAACACACACACTCTCTATATATCTATCTATTTTTGTTTTACTTTCTCTATATGTACATGTAAATCGATTATATGTGTGTGGGTTTGTTGTACTTTTGTATATGTATCAAAGTCTCTCACTCTAAATGTTTGTTTATTTAATAAATACAATCTGCCTTTGATTGTTTTTGCATGTTTTATTTACATTATTATATATATATATATGTATATATATATCCCAAATATATTATTTTTGCATGGTGCTCTTAATGTCTCTGTTCTGCTTGGATTGTTTGATTTCTTGAGCTTGTTAAACCCAAAAGCATGGATTGGATTGTTCATAATTGATTACAAATATAAGAACCTTGTCATTCTTCCTTCATTCCCTAGCAACTCTTGATTCAAACTTTCGAATAACCTCGAAAAAACAACAAACTGGTACCGCGACATTTCAGCCCCCGACAAAATATCCCCCGACATAATATCTTCTGACAAAATATTCCCCAGTATAAAGAAGAATACAAAAGAGATTAAGTGAGAAGCTTATAATCATAGTTTTGAATAATTTAAACAGACTTTCATATTTTGGCGGCTAATTAGCCGTTTGAAAGTGCTGCTGTCTGTCGTGTTTGATTAGGAAAAAATGGGAGCCCCAAACACCACGCCCGACGATTGGCTGGTTCGGTTTTCAATGTGTGTTTGATTAAAAAAAATGGGAGCCCGAAACACACCCCGCCCGGACTAAACTTTCGGAGGTTCGGTTAATATATATTCAGTTCGTATAGCTCCTTTTCGGGCTGACGCCAAACCGAACCGTCTAAAAACCAGCCCGAAAAGGAGCTATACGAACCCAACCGAGCCGAACTGAATATATATTAACCGAACCGGAGTCGATTTGCATTACTCATAAGATTCATCGAGGGAAGGGTTATTTTGTCATGAGATATTTTATCTGAAGGATATTTTGTCGGGAGCTGAAATGTCGCGGAATCCAAAAAACTATTCCTAATTTCAAATGATCAACGAGAGTAAAAGTGAAATTTTATATTCTATTATTATTAATGGCCAGAACATTTGTCTGAAGAGATAAAATGCATTAGGCAGCATATATTAAAATGGCAACATTTAAAAAATATATATATATAATTTGTGCTCAAATATATTCATAAATGATTAATGAATAATATCTATATGTATATATCGAAATGTTTTTAAGTTTAAAATAAACTTTATAGTAGAATGTTTTAAAAGAATCGTATATATTAATTTTTTAAACATATTTGTATAGATAATTATTTTTTATTTGGTATAATTTGTTAAAATATAAATTGGATTAATTGATAATTATATTTTCCATTAATTTTATTATTGTATAATTTTGTTTATTTATGAAATTTTTTTTTTTTTTTTGTCTTTTCGGCCATGGTAGCCATAAGCCATTTACGATACTAATTATTTTTATTTTTAAATTTGTCTCTACCTCGGGGGTCAGATTTTAGCCGGATGCCTCGAGCCGGATTCGAACTCGGGTCCTCTTGGTTAGCTGGCTGACATGCTACCGCCTAGCCTACCCGACCCCCCATTTATGAAAATATATTTTATAACAATTGGATAATAATTATCATATCAAACAAAGCCTAGCCTCTTAGATCAAATTTTATATTTTCACTAATAAAAAATTAAATTTTAAAAAAATTTTGATGCTCGTTTACTCGGTCTTTTAAATTCTCTTAAGATGAACAATGAGTATATGAATAAATAAATTGTTATTTATTATAAGAGGTATTTTTATTTTGGTTTACAATGGTGGCCAATTTTTATCCCATCATTTCGGCATTCTCTGCCTTCATCAGAACCTTAAAATAATTTTTTACAAAGATTTTATATACTTCATGTTAACAATAATATAAAATATACATCAACTACTTTACCTCTCGCATCACCTATTCCTTCTTTTCATTTGACTACAGAACAACAATACAAATTTTCACCCCTCACAACAATCCTTTTTCTTTTTTTGACAGAAAATATATATAATATTAGATGATGACTTTTCTAATATTTTAGTAAAAGAGCATCAAAAATTTTTTAAAATATAATAAAACCGGTCTAGCATCATTATATTAATAAAAAATTTAAATTTAAATTTTTCTACAAATTATAATCAGTTTGTTCTAGTATTTTTGTTTGAAAATTTTCTATTTTAAATTATTTTTGAATTCCTTTTACGGCAACTCTCAGAGCGATCGATCACTGGCGGCGCACAGTGTGGTTTGGAATCGAAACATAAAAATTATAAACTTTTTCCAATCGTAACAAAATTTTGATATGATATTCTTACTATATTAAAGCAAGTTTTAGCTTTAGAATTGCAACATATTTATCACGCAAATTAAAGATACACACTTTCAAACATCATCGTAAAGTTTACATATTTTTGAATAATGCGATTTTAATGTTATAAATTCTTGATATTTCTGGCTTTTGCCCAGAGAAATTCTTTGAAAATATAACTGTACTATGAATTCATAATGAAAGTCCTATCCATATAGTATAATTTAGTACGAATAAAAATTTTAGAAAATTTTCAGGGCTCTCAAATTACACAGGTCGACAAAAAAAATTATTTTCCTTGTCCTAAAATTTATTTTCTATTCATTGTGCATCAAAATAAAGGAAAAATACCTATATTCCATATAAAGTTTGCTTTTGTAGAGGTTAATAATAATAAACGAGAAAAAGGCCATTTTGACCGTATTTCGAGTGCCATTAGATATTAGACAGCAATATTTGAAATCACAAGATTTTGTTGACGTAATAAAAATCAGTTTCCTCTTTGATTTTCAAAATTACCACTTGTTTTTAGCTCAATTAGAACTCCCATTATAACTAAAAAACTAAGACCATATGTTTTTATCTATGTTTATTATCCTAGTAGTTTTAGTTTTTTAATTAATAAAGTAAAGGGTGTGTAGTTTCACAGTGAATGAAATAAAACTCAAAGAGGTTTATACAAACTCAATATATTTCGGATTATTAGTCCATCATCAGGAGTTTACAGATTAAAACTAATAATAATTGAACGAGCGATCACAATTTTCAACATCTAAATCATAAGTACCAATATAACAAAATATAACATTCAAATCATGTATACAAGAAAAACATCAATAAAATTAAAATTTAAACAATTTTTTACAAAAAATATAAAAATCTAGGTAAATATGAATATTAATATAAATAAAAAACCTTTAATTACAAGTATAAATATAAATTTTCTAGAATTAAATTAGAAAATAGAATTACAAATTTTAAGTCATAAACACAAAATTAATTATAAATATCAATGAACAAATAAGCATAAATTACATATAGAGAAACAGATTAAAATAAAACATAATAAAGATAAATTACAATATACAACAATTTTGTGGTTATCTCATATATCAGTATGTCATTTATTTTAGAAGGTTGAGGGCGCGTGATTTGAATTTAATTTTGATTGTATTTTGGGAAATAGTATATAGTTCATAAAGAAGAGTGTTAAGTTTTTTAATTTTTATTAATTAATAGATCTTTTATTGTGGAATTTCTAATGTCCTGTTGGTTATTGAGAATTTTAGTTTTTTAGTTATAACTCTAATTCTAATTGAGCTAAAATCAAGTGGTAATTTGAAAATCAAAGAGGAATCTTGTTTTCTATTACGCCAAGAAATTATTTTGATTTCAAATATTGCTGTTTAATATCTAATGGGACTCGAAAATAGATCAAAATGGCCTTTTTCGTCGTTTTGACCGATAATATCTCAAAACTCTGACCTGTTGTAAAAAATCGATAAATTGCATGAAAATCAGCGCAGAAAACTTTGCTGGAATCCATTGTTAGGTTTAAGAGAAATTTTTTTTATCGACCTCTGTTATATACATTTTTCTTATGAATTAGCTAATAAATCGAAGATTCATTATGGAGGACGACTCAGGACGCAATATGGTCAACATATTATGTTTCCTGAATGATTTCTAAATATAATGAAAGTTGATTTTCCTGGACGAGTTACAACCAAAGGAGATAGAGGGTATAAAAGGTTTTAATGTTTGTAATAGTCCAATTCCGGTTTCTAATACTGGGGCACACTAATTATGTAGACAAAATTTGGTTGATTTTGGCCCAAGGGCCTAGATTTTTACCCTACACCCCCCCCCCATTTTGGGGGGGTTAGTTTGCATTTTTAGACTTCTGGGAGCTCACTAATTATGTATACAAAATTTGGTTGAGATTGTTCCAAGAGCCTAGATTTTCATTTTTGGACCCCCCTTCCCCCTAAATGACAAGTTGCAACAAAATCGTCAGTCGATTCTACATAACTTGAAACCCCTGTAGTTAAATTTTCACCTCGTTTAGTCAACTATTGAAAGAGCTAGAGGTTTCGATCACGTTTTTCGGATTCTAAACCACTGTGCGGCGCCACCGTCGTAAGCCGATTATTACAAGTATAGATAATCGAAACTAGACGCAAGTCACTTTTTTGGTACCTTTTAATAAAAAAAATTTCCAAACTGAACTGATTAGCGATTCAATGTCTGTTTTTCTTGTTTTGCTCTTGTCCTACGTAACTATAGCTCTCCATGTTGGTAAACAATAAATAACAAACAACACCCAAAAATCCAATCTATAACACCAACCAGCCGAGCCAGTTTGACCATGAAATCACCCCGTCTAAAATTTATGACATTCTTATTATATTTTTTTTCTCTCTCAGGGATGGATTTTTGTTGTTGTTGTATTTGTTTTTAGTCATAAATTGTCCCCCTCCCCCTTCAACCCTTAATTCAATTGAAATTCAAACGGAATTATTCATATTCGCGTGGTTAATCACTAAAATGACACAAATGTTTTTTCAATTCTTTGCCATTAGTTCAACTGGTGGGCTTTTGTTACTCTCGATCAGTTCCAATTTGGCTCTTTTTTTCCTTCATGGCATTTATTAATTAAATAAATACACTAAATAAGGAATCTGAGAAATTTCAAGTTGCCGATAGTAATAGATTCAAATCTCCTTAGGGCCAGTTTCATAAAACTAAGATGACCCTATGCTAGAGAAGACCCTGGGGTTAGCTCTCGAAATATGTTTCATAAAAAAAAACATGAGGGTGATCGCAGACTTAACCCCTCTATCTTTAACTCTCCGAACTTGATGGGTTAACCTTTATCCTGGGGATAACTCTGTGTTTATTTAGGGCCAGTTTCATAAAACTAAGATGACCCTATGCTAGGGAAGACCCTGGGGTTAGCTCTCGAAATATGTTTCATAAAAAAAACATGGGGTGATCGCAGACTTAACCCCTCTATCTTTAACTCTCCGAACTTGATGGGTTAACCTTTATCCTGGGGATAACCCTGTGTTTATTTACATTAGAAAAACATTTTATAGGTTAGAGTTTCAAATCAAAAGAATTCAAAACAAATCGTTATATTATTTATTTTTATAATATTATTATTATTATTATTATATAATATTAAATATAGCCAAATATACCTATATAAATGTATATAGAATTTTAATTTATGTTAACACGGAATTAGAATAAAACAAAAGAATTCATTATATAGGTATATTTTTTAAAAGTAAATATCTAATAAATTAAATTAAAAAAAATTTCTAACTAAAATCGAAGAAAGCAGATATTTCTAATAAAATAGTTAAATTTTTATATTTATTTCGTAGAATAAAATTAGATCGGAAACGATTGGAGTCAGCATTAAATTCTGATGCCAAATCATCCCATATTTTTTTATTCTTTAAATTAGCATCGGAATCTGAACGCTTAGATTCTAACACATCTTTATATTTATTAACGAGAAAAACAAGACGTTTCTCCTCTTCTATTGTGAAATTGGGAGTTCTTTTACTCTTAATTGAAGATTGGTCCATATTCTATCTAAAATTTAATATTCACTTATTCAATACATTTCAAATTTTTAAAATTACATGATTTGTCTCAGTTTTGTTGTATCTATATATTTACTTTTTTACCACTTTATTTTTATATGATTAAATAGAAAAAAAATTTGATTGTTTTTAAATAATAAAAGGATACAAGACGAATGTCAAAACAAAAAAAAAATTTAAACATAATTTTTTTTTTTTTTAAATAACTAAAATCTAGGGAATTTCGCCATTGCCAACCTATTTTCCTACCCTTGACTCGGGGTGAGCTAACTCCACACTATTTTGTTTTATGAAATTCATATTGTTTGGAACTCCAGGCTCACTCTCAACCTGGAGTTGAGTAAGCCGAGGATTATTTTTTTTATGAAACTGGCCCTAAGTGTCACAACTCAAAAACGAAAATAACGGATCAAATTGAACAAGATTGACATTAATAGGAAGATAAAATAAAACCTGGTTTTGGTTTTTATGTCAAGAGCATCAGCTGAGACAGAGAGAGAGATATACCAGGATTGGTATCCTATGACTCGATTAGTAGTACAATTCAAGCGGAAAGGCAAACGTCCTTTGCAAAGTAATAGTAATCCTGGCCCAGCAGACAAGCAACCTTTGTACCACTCCATTTCATCCCTCATCTCTCTCCCTTGCCAGCTATATATATACAAAATATCGGATGATTTGCTCGACTACATCATCAATGCCACCAAACATCAATAGAGATTTAAACAGAGAATCCTGTTATTGGCTGGATTAACAATAAATTCTCTCGTGGATATTTTTTTGTTGTTGTGTTGTTTCTATATCTATCTATACAAACCCAGCTCTTTTTTCCACCCACGCCACTTGTCGTCGGTATTTGGTTGAAAATGGGGACAATCGCTAAAACCAACAACATTGCCAATAGCGAATTAATATCGTCTTTGACAACAGACAAATAAAATTACGTTTTATCTCCAATATATATAGATATATATATAGATGAGCTGGGTGAGTCTTAAGAATTATACAAAGCGAGTATGACGCACAGGCGTTGATAGAAAATGCAATTGTCAATCTTTATTATAGAAAAGGCATAAATAAATTAATAATAAATACTCTTGACAATGAAAAACGTTTAATAAAATAAACAAATAAAAATGATATATTCGGGATATATATATAATTATATATATATATAGATACTACCAGCGACGCCCCCTTCGTCATCGTGAGGTACTTTTTTCAATAGTGATTTTTTTATTCGATGGTAAAAATTTTATTATGAACCGAAAAAATAATCGATAGGTACTATTTATTTTTTGAAGATTATTTCATTCAAATGTTGGCCGTAGCTATGGTTTAGATAGTTTGCAATTTTCACAAAAAAAAAAACTCGAAAAATATGGGGCTTTTATCACCGTATAGTCCGGACCAAAAAATGTACTCTTCGACATATAAAACGAAGGCTGATTTTAGAGCACATTTTGAAGTAAAAAAAAGTGCGTTTTCTGTGCCGGAATACTATATAATAAATATGAAATATTAATACAATTCATAATTATAAACTACTATAATATACTTTAATGATGGAATTTTTTGAGACATGGTTGTTTATCTGGTGGATGGTAATATAGGATTTTTATCATGACGTCAATGCGAATAAAAATAATTTAATATTCACATAAGGAGAAGAGGTATTGTCCATGATTTCTTATTTTTATTTCATTTAAAGAGGGTTACCCATATCTCACTAATATCTTAGTAATAATAATTCTCTCTACGCAGGACAACAAAATCTGTCTAAATTAAAAACACTATATACTATATAGATTAGTCCAGATTAATTTGCCGCAACGCTGACGTAATGCCGCCGACAGGGAGCGCCGTAGGCATATTTGCGGCAAATTTGAAATATAATCGTAATTTGGACTCGAATTTTGAAATGAAACACTCCAATTGATTTTAAATTAAGAAACATTAAATATATTGATAATTATTCCTCCTCCCCGCCCCCCTCACCACTCAAAAATTAAATATTCAATTTGCTTTTCTTTGCGCACAGAAAGAGCGCACGCCCGAGTTTCTCATGGCAATACTGGAGCAGCCTGTCATACAAACAACACCTGATCTCTTTTAAATATTTGGAGCCTTATATCGATTATCGAACCCAAATTTAACAAAAATGATATAATATAATTCTCCTCCTCACACGATCCCACTTATTTAAATAAATCTACATATTTCCACACAAAAAATATCACAATGCTGTAGATTATAGAAATAATAAATACTCCCAGATTTATATCTAGATTCTCATTTCTGTAGTTGTGTCAGGACGAAAATGAGGCGAAACTTTTAAGAGAGTATGTATTTTCGGGAGTTTACTGGTATACATTTGGAGTGTGGTTTTTTAAGAGGAATAAAATTTTTGGACCGAGACGCCGCCCGCCAGGGCACCAGCCTGGAGGGCCGAGCTTCGAGGGCGTGCCGAAGGCACGCACGAAAAGCTCGAATATAATATATATTTAAACATGAAAATTCATTTTGAGCCCTTCACAAGGATTAGTTTATTTAATTCTTTAAATAATAGAAAAAATACATCTGCTATAAGCAAGGGCATTACAATACAATGCCTATAATATATAAGAGAGCTTAATTCCTCTATATATTCATTCTTTTAGTAACCGAGAAATGTACAATAATTGTTTGTATGAAAAATGTAATACAAAAATGTTGAAATTTTATTATGCCAAAAAAATCACTATAAATTGTCTCAAGGTGTAGAATTAAATCAGTTCTTTTTTTTTTTTTTTAATGCAATCGAATGCATGAAGGGGTGCACCAGTAAAGATGCAGCCCCTATGGATCTCGAAAGACCCTTGCATTACCGAAGAGAAGGGAAAGTTGATTAAGTGAGAGGGTGTAGACGTAGGTGTCTATGCACTCCGGTTTTGAAGGTTTGAAGATTATAAGTGCTGGGAAAGATGGAGGCTGGGAGAGAGTTCCAGTTCCTTGAAGTCATGGAGATATATGAATTGGCGAATGAAGTGGTCCGGCACTTTTCTAATTTGACCGCAAAAGTTCTTGTACGCAGGTTGCTGAGGAAGGCCTATCATATGAACCAGAAACAACTGCACGGTTGTACAACATAAATACATCTATATACATTAAAGTTTGGAAAAATTTTCATGCTAAAAATCCTATATTACCATCCACCAGGTAAACAACCATGTCCAAAAGACCTCAAAAAAATTCCATCATTAAAGTGTAAATTTCTGGACACACTGGCATATTAGCAAGATGATCTAAGTGCTCAAAACTTAATAAATACTATAATATATTTCAAAAATTAAAAAAAAAGAGATACTTATATTCCACCCTTTAATCTTAACAACAACAAACACCCTGTATATATCCTAATGTAATTTTGAAGTTTTAACTTTGTCTCTGCAATCAGACAATAGGCCATTTATAATAGTAATATAATATTAGAAATATTAAATTTAAAAAAAAAAATTTACAAAATCAAATTTAATGTTTAAAGTTAAAAAAAATTCTTATTTTTTATTTATATTTGATGTTTAATTATTATTTATATATATATTTTTTTATTTAATTAATTACTCATTATATATTTATTATATTGTCTTTTGCAAAAAGTCGCCATACGTGTTAGATAAACTATATGTAAAGTGTAACGCGATAGCGATTGATAAAAATTGTATAATATATTACAATTTTATATAAATTACAAAAATACTTAAGTTGAAAATTGTTATGAATTTGTTTGTTTTTTTTTAAATTTGTTTATTTTAATTGTTGGCTAATTAAAAGTGATATTTTTTATAAATAAAATAAATTAATTTGAAAATATTTCAATAATAATTAAAAACCAATTATTTTACATTAATTAATGTATACATTGTATTTTTGCTTCGATTCCGGAGATTACTTCTCCACCATCGAGTGTCCTTATTCATCTTTAGTCCTTGTTTTTAATAAAAGGAAAAATCTAATTAGATAAAAAAACCTCTTTTCCGATAATTATTTCAATTCCATTATTCCCCAATCAAGTCGATTGGTTTTAATTACCCCATGTCTCTTAGAACAATAATTAAAATGAAATCCTTTTTTTATATAAAAATTGTAAGTAAATCTGACTGTTTAATAGACCTTTTGCAAAGGACAATACCTCCCCTTTGGGTGATTCCCTTTAAGTCATTCCGGAATTTCGGAGGTCGATATTTCAGCAACCAATCAATCAGATTTCATTCATAACAATAACTAATTAACTCCATGATGTATTTTTGTAGATCTAGCCGCTAGATGACAGTAAAAAAAGGGCAGTGATGCATTTAAACGGTCCTGGAAAATATTAATATTAATTTATTTCGGGAATCCCTTGCGTACGGGAACTTACTCATACCGGTCCCCTCAGCTATTGCAGTGTTTCTCAAACTTTTTTGAATGAGGTACCCTTTTCTGCTTGGAGGGTAAGCGTGGAACCCGACAATCTTGTGATTCGAATTAAAGCGTTGTTATGGGAATGGGATTCACACAACTAATCCAAAACTGCACCTTTGTTAGAATTTTTTCACCTGCCGTGAATTTTTTTGCGGAACCCTTGGCGAGTTTTCATGGAACCCCAGGGTTCCGCGGAACACACTTTGATAAACACTGCTGTAGTGTGATCAGCACACACCCGAAAGTCAAATTCTTACTCGCCAAATCGAGTCGTTTTTAGGAGTAATCGACCCCTGAAGATGTCAAAAATACCTTAAAATCATCACATTGATTAATATAATTCCTAAACTGTTTACTCTACGGAAAATTCCATTAGAGGCAAAATTGTAGAAGATGTAATTTTTGTTTAAAAAGAATTTGAAAACAACCATCCAAAAAAAGGGGAGAGGGTCAAAAATGAAAATTCTAGCAATTTCGACCAAACTCAACCTAATTTTGTATACATATTCTGTGGACATCCAGAAGGCTAGAAATGCAAAATCTAAGTTTGGTACAAGTGCCTAGATTTTCATTTTTTGACCCTCTTCCCATTTTGGGTGGTCAGTTTTTGCATTTCTAGCCTTTTGGAGACCCACTGATTATGTATACAAAATTTCAGGGTGTGTGCTGATCACACTACAGTTACTTACACACACTACAGCTTACTTTCAAAATATGTACCAATGTACCATATATGTATAAAAAATAATTTCTGTGCGTTTTTCGCAAGATAGGTCCGGAAACTTGGTGCAGCACACATAAATTGTCTTTTTTTGGATATTTCTTATACGAAAATTGTTACAACTAACACAGATTTAGTGAATTCTAACAATCAGAAAGCTTTGTTGTCGTTATTAATGCCTTCTAGTGGCTAAATCTACAACTACACCAGAGTGTTTATTACGAATAAAACTGCTCTATCAACTGAAATGAGTAGAACTGATACAATTATTATAGTTGACTAGCAAATTAAATAATTCTCATTGATTTACGTGACGTTTCGCCAATTTTATTTTGGCTTCATCAGGGGTCTCAATGATTATAATTATGTAATTTTGAGATATAATATGTAGATATGCACATATTTCTGAATTAACTCAATTGTAATTGATTCTTTTTAATTTATTATTTAATTTATTTAAAAGAAAGATATTTATATAATTGTGGCGCTTCACAAAACTGTCGGTAGAGCGCGCCACATATTCAATCACTTTCAACACACAAGTTGTATTTTAACAGAAAAACAAACAAATATACAAAAATATCGATATTTGTAATATACATCACACACATGCAACCATATGTAAAGATTTATCATAAATAAATTACCACCAAGGCGAGGGATAAATTATGCAATGCAAGAAATAAACAGATCAATTTCAGAAGTGATAAATATGTCCATTTTGATTAAATATAAGTCATGACAATTCAATAGCAACTTAGATTCAAGTGCAATACACTTGAAGATTGAGGTGATACCTACACAACGGGGGTCTCTTACTGGTACGGTAGCCCGAAGTGTATCGAATAGTATCATCTCTTTCCCTACAAGTTCACCTGCGTCCACTCGCCTTGTGTCGTTTACCAATTTTATATGTGCATTTTTATTTAACCCTAACCGCCAACCTTCTTGCTTGCCGGCCTTCTCTCTCACGCTATATATTATATGTGCTACTCCTCGCTATATAATAAGCCTGTCATTTGAATCTTTCTTTTATATAAATTAAATAATAAATTAAAAAGAATCAATTACAATTGAGTTAATTCAGAAATATGTGCATATCTATTATATCTCAAAAATTAATTATAATCATTGAGACGCCTGATGAAGTCAAAATAAAATTGGCGAAACGTCGCGTAAATCAATGAGAATTTTTTCATTTCCTACTTTCCTGTCCAAATACCTGCCAACATACTTGATTAATTAAATAATATGGATGCTATGGACTTTAATAATTATGGTTGAGGTTTCATCGACCTCCAAAACCCCGTAGTGACTTATGAATCAGTGTATATACCATACACAATCTGACTATTTGTTGGCTTTATCCATTCCTTGGAAGGATTGTATTTCTTGTTCTATTGTTTCTGAATGGAGAATGGAATGTTTTTTCCTCTATGTGTGTATTTCTCTGTTTTTTTTTTTTAATTGTCCAATGTTTGGTCTAATGATAATACTGATTGGAATGGTTTTGTGTTGCGTGCCTGGCTGTGCCCCCGGGTCGCCTGGATCAAAGCAGACACCAAAGCGATCCTGGCCATCCACGAGCACGTGATCACCAATAATCAACGACTGAGCGTCACCCACAACGACTACAACACGTGGACGTTGAATTTACGTGGGGTCAAACGGGAAGATCGTGGACAGTATATGTGCCAGGTCAACACGGACCCCATGAAGAGCCAGGTGAGCTGAACAACCCCTCCCTCCAACCCTATCCTTCTATTCACTCACTATCTAAATGAAATACCGACATGAAATGAATAAAAAAAAATTTATCCATGCTGGGAACTCCAATAGAGATTACGATCATTCGATGGAAGGGAAAACGGTCTAAAACGGAAGAACCCTGAGGGTAGGGGGGGTCAATTCATCCGAGAAGATAAAGCTGACGAAAACAACAACAACAACAACAATCCTTGCATTTGTAAAAATTATTTCCCTCTCTTTTTCTATCAATTTATTTACTTTATTATTCCATTTAGAGCAGGGTGTAGCGATTTTCAACATTTTCAAAAAAAAATGCATATAACTCGAAAACTATTTATTAGAAAAAAAATTTATTTTCTCGATCATAGTAAATTGCTTTATCCCCTGTTCACGGTTTATCGTTGTGATACGGGACACCATCTATGGATAATAGCCCGGTAAGATTTCTAACAACACTAGCAAGAAATTTTTGAAAAAAAAAAAAAAACATCCTTATACATGGCCGAGAATCGAACGTAATTTTTTTGAAGTCGGTTTTATTTTTTTATAAAAATTATTGTTTATTGTAATAAAAAATAAAAGACGGAGGGGGGAAGGCGCCGTTTCATTCTTTCGCTTTCCGTTTCATTACATATACTAAAATTTTAATTAAAATTTTTCAATTCGAGGTTAATGAATACAGTACCTGGAGCCACCGAGCGATGCACGGTAACCCCTGACCCCCTCTCGCGAAACCACACACCTCGCCCCCCACAAATGCACCCCCACTCCACCCCACCCCACCACAACCGCGCCTCCCATCCCCCAGATCCCCCACAACTACACCCCACCCCGCATTTCTAGCTTTCGAATGGTCTACATATATTATGTGTCTATTTGTTTACTCGTACACCAATTTGCACACATTCGTTCATATTGATAAACATTATAAAAAAATAAATAGGAAAAAAATAATAAAAAAATAATCGTATAGGATCTGAAATAAAAACATAAAATTAAATAAGATTTGTTTCCAAGTTATATAAAAAAAATGTCACTTGAACCACTTTATTTGTAAACACACCTGTTTTTGTTATAAAACTCAAAGAGGTTATACAAACTCAATATATTTCGGATTATTAGTCCATCATCAGGAGTTTACAGCTTAAAACTGTTTCATTCACTGTGAAACTACACACCCTTTACTTTATTAATTAATATCATGTTTCACCTAAAACCTACATCACTTTCTCTAAGTAAAAATGTTTTATTATGATTTAGACACCTGTTAATTAAAAAACAAACAGAAAAATTCCTAATTTTAATATAATATATTAATATTTGCTATAACCTATTAGTGGGTTTTAAAATTAAAAAAACCAATTAAAAATAAAACATAATTGAAAAAAATGTAAATAAACTTTTTATTGAGATTTTCATCTGTCAATAATTACTTTAATTAAGAAAAGATCAATTAAGATTGAATTTGTCAAGGTCCAGACCTAGACAGATCGTTTTTTCATTCTCAAAACTTGTTAATAGAATTTGTTTCATCAAAATCGGTAGAGCCGTTTTCAAGATAGAACTAAGATACAACATATATATATATACAAACAAATAAATATATAAACAATTTTTGCTCGTTTAATAAGAGTAGATAGAACTTGTAAATTTCAACCTCGATGAAAATAAAAATAATTTAGGTATTTATTTAGTTCTTTTCTAGTTCATTCGGAAGATTTACAAATATTTTATTTATCCGAAGACACAAAATTTGTATTTTCAGTGAAATTCGGGCCATAGAAAACGAATGGGATTTCACGAAACGGGAGATCCCCAAAGAAATCACTACAACAAAGGGGCCCTATTGATAGAAATCCTTATCAGAGTTTAATTGAAAAGTTTTTGTTTTGCCGAGATGTAGCAGAGTTGTTGATTCACAAAGAGAAACAAAGAGGTTGTCCTCTGCTTGATGCAAATAAACATACACACATATATATCGAGATGATATATCTGTATATATATTATTTATTTGTTTGAGACTATAGTTTCGAAGACTTGGTCTTCATTATCAGTCTTTTTTAATTATAAATGTTTATTTGTCATGGAGTCAATATCGTATGGATTGACTCCATGAAAAATAAACATATATAATTAAAAAAGACTGATGATGAAGACGCAAATCTTTTTTTTTTTTTTTTTTTAATGCAATCGAATGCAAGAAGGGGTGCACCAGTAAAGATGTAGCCCCTATGAATCTCGAAAGACCCTTGCATTACCGAAGAGAAGGGAAAGTTGATTAAGTGAGATGGTGTAGACGTAGGTGTCTATGCACCCTGGTTTTGAAGGTTTGAAGATCATAGGTGCTGGGAAAGATAGAGGCTGGGAGAGAGTTCCAGTTCCTTGAAGTCATGGGGATATATGAATTCGCGAATGAAGTGGTCCGGCACTTTTCCAATTTGACCGCGAAAAGAGTGTTGGGAGTCGGCAAAACGTGTGCTGCGTGCAAAGTATGCTTTGGGAGTCTTCGAAACTATAGTCTCAAACAAATAAATAATATATATACAGATATATCATCTCGATATATATGTGTGTATGTTTATTTGCATCAAGCAGAGGACAACCTCTTTGTTTCTCTTTGTCCTTATCAGAGTGTTAGGGATGTTCTAATATTTCCATTTTAATATTAAATAGTGAAAATATAATTTTTATTCTCGATAATAATCTATATTGACTTAAATTTCCCGTTCAATTAATTTAAAAATCGGTGTCGTGTTTAGTTAAAAATAATTTGCGGGTTTTAATCAGGGATTATCATTAACTAAACTGGCTAATTAAAAGTGTGTTTTTTTATATTTTAATTAGCAACCTGTTGATAAAAGCTCATCTATATATATACAAATATATATGTATCCCGAATATACCATTTTATTTGTTTATTTTTTTCATTGTTTTAATAATCTAGTTTGTTATTTAGAGCAATTAAAAATATACACATATCCGTATATATGCATTTCTAATATGGATTACATTCATTTATTCATAAATATCATTTATACAATTTTATTTCTGGGTTTAATTAATTAACATTTTACCTATTTATTTATATACGAGCTTTTCGTGCGTGCCTTCGGCACGCCCTCGAAGCTCGGCCCTCCGGGCTGGTGCCCTGGCGGGCAGCGTCTCGGTCCAAAAATTTTATTCCTCTTAAAAAACCACACTCCAAATGTATACCGGTAAACTACCGAAAATACATCGTCTCTTAAAAGTTTCGCCTCTTTAACTTTTGAGTGGCGAGGGGGGGGGGGAGGAATAATGATCAATATATTTAATGTTTCTTAATTCAAAATGAATTGGAGTCTTTCATTTCAAAATTCGAGTCCAAATTAGAAATTAGAATTTCAAATTTGCCTGGTTAATGAAAATCGATTGGAGCCGCGCTGACAATTATATTTCAAATTTGCCTCGTTAATTAATATATATTTAATATTTCTTAATTTAAAATCTATTGGTGCTTTTTCATTTTCATTCGAGTTCAAATGAATACAATATTATCTCGACACAAAGTCTAAATCAAAAATATATAGTTTTAGTAAGAGAAATCAATTTAATGTCGCAATGGAGTAATCGGTAGAGCCAATGACTTTAGTTCAAGAGTTCGTCGGTTCGATTCTAGGCAAGAGCGTAATTTTTTTAGAAAAATTTCTCTAAGCGTTGTTACAAATTAATCTAGATGAATATTATATAGTATTTTTTACATGTGTATGTTTACTAAGGAGGGACTACCAAAAAGCTGTCATGTGCGAGTCGGATTGCATACTTAGGGTTCAATAGGTTCAAATGAAATGGTTTACAAATATGGTTTTTAGACAAAAGTGCTTAGGGCCTACGATGATCCTAAAATGGCCCTGATAAAAGAGTCATGTATTAGGTTTTAAACAGAACCCCTAAACAAAAAGAGAAACAAATTTGGATTCAACAGTGTACATATAAACACCCTCAAAATTCAAATTTGTTCAGAAACGTTTAATGATGTCTATGTTGCAGTAAAAACCCGTTTTTTAATAAGAACAGGTTCTTACTAGTTAAAACGCGTTTCACGGAATACCTTTGTGGCAACCAAAATTTACTGATTTCGGTTGAGTTTGGTTCAAAGGTCTAGAATCTTAATTTTTGACCTTCCGCCTCATTTCGGATGTTTGTTTTCAAAATTTTTTAAACGAAAATATCAAACAATGTTGTAGATAATATAATTTTTGATATTTTCGTTAAAATTTTTTGAAAATAAACACCCGAAATGAGGCGGAAGATCAAAATTAAGATTCTAAGACCAGTGATTCTCAACTTTTTTTCGTCACGGCACACTTTTAATAATTTAAAAATTTGACGGCACTAACAATAAAATAAATTAAATTTGGCTTATTGATTGATGTACCTAAAAAATTATCATAAGACATTCTGTATCCTGTAAAATGTTAATACCTTTTTTGTTCAATTGATCAAATAAATATTTGGATTAATTGATAAAGAAATGTAAAATTTTAAATTCGGGCCTTGCAGTGGCGGCACACTTCAAGAATCTCGCGGCACACTAAAGTACCGCGGCACAGTGGTTGAGAATCACTGTTCTAAACCTTTGAACCAAACTCAAACAACATCAGTAAATTCTAGTTGCCACAAAGGTATTCCGTGAAATTCGTTTTAATTAGTAGCATAAGAACGTGATCTTACTAAAAACGGGTTTTTACTGCATCATCTAGGTATACGAATTACCAAAATTGATAAATCATCAACACTGCATCTTTATTTTAATCAAAACAAAAATTACTAATTTTTGACATATTACACTAAATTAATATTTATCAGGGGGGTCGGGTAGGCTAGGCGGTAGCATGTCAGCCAGCTAACCAAGAGGACCCGAGTTCGAATCCGACTCGAGGCATCCGGCTAAAATCTGACCCCCGAGGTAGAGACAAATTTAAATAAAATAATTAGTATCGTAAATGGCTTATGGCTAGAAAGACGGAAAAGCCAAAAAAAAAAAAAAAATATTTATAAAAATTCAACTCGATTTGTATCAATAGAGGTAGAAAGAGGGGGGGAGTGTAATTCATCTTCATCGTCTAAAAATACTTTTACCGACGGATTGACAGATTGACAGAATCTACTCGCCCTTCAGCAATTCTATAGGATATGATAATTTGTAAATAAATAAATATTAAAAAATCGGCAACAATGCTATTAAATATTTATGCTTTATATTGTTATTTAGGTTCTATTTTCCTAGAAAAAACCTTTTATCTATTTGTCAAATCACTATTTAAGCAAGTAGTCTTTAGTATTATTCATTGAGGAGGCTAATACACAATTTCCAATACCTGCAGATGATTATAACCTTACAAGATTAAAATATAAAAACTCATTAAATATAAAATGTGTAAATAATTAATTAATTTAAGGCAGAGGTCGGGGGAACTTTTTTAGCTATTACCCCAAAATATTTTTCCATAGGTCGCTATTACCCCTACATGAAAAGCAAAAAAAAAGCAAGGTAAATGTATCTTATCTTATTATATTAAACGAACAATTCTTGTATATATATTTAGAATCGGTTTGTTTGGATGAAATTCACGGGTTAGGGGGGTTTTTATGTTGACCATTCGATCTATCACGGTCTCATCTTCGGCTAAGTTGTTTTTGATCGGTTTTTTGTTAATTTAAATAATTATTCACAGGTGGTTGTTGGAATAAAAATTTATAATTACATTTCTTTCAATTTATTTTTAATAAAATTAATTGGTTTTTTTTATTTTAAATTGCACTAATAGATCATTACAAATGCTATTATATATTAGAATTTGCCAATTTAATTAAATAAAGGTACTGTACCTCCCTCTTCAGGGTTTAAAAGGGTCAAAATAAAGAAAGAGGGTGTAAATGAGTCATGTCGGAAAATAAATATTTTAATCATTCATATCTCGTCTTCGGAAAGTCGCAAAGCCTTGAAACATGAAACTTTAGCTATTTAGAAGCAAAAAGTTACCGAGCATCGCTCGGTGCTCCAGGCACTTATTTATTATTTATTGAATTAATTGGAATTTACATGAAAACGCTCTGTAAGTAAATAAAAATTGTAAACATTAACATAATTCAAACGCTTTTACGTTTTAGAAAAATGATGTTGTTTCATTTTCGCTAAAATAACTTCAAAATTAGGACTTTTTGACATGAGCGCAATTTGAATACAATCCTCTCGGCATTCAGCCGATTTCTTGCCGGGTTTAACTGACTGCTTTTTAAAAAGAAAAAAAATACACCAACACTTATCATGACAAAAAATGCATAACTTTTATTAATGTTTTTATATGTATTTTTTTATCTTTTATTAATTTTACGATTTTGAATTCCTGCAAAAGCTATCAAACTAACAATACTATAATAGTTTATAAAATAAAATTTTTTTAAAAATGTCCTTTTTTACCCCCGATATTTTCATTTTTACCCCATTTGGGGTAATTTACCCCAGTTCCCCGACCGCTGATTTAAGGTCATTGTAGCTCAAAATATTTATATTATTACACCGTGAAAGTGAAATTTATTTTAATGAATTGGCTAAGGGGCCAGATTATGGCAAAATAAAAAGCACAAATAAAAGCCAAGTTCTATTTGATAGTTTATTTTGGGCAGACGTTATCAATATTTTACAACGTTTCGACCGCTATACCGCTGCTCTTCATCAGTGCAACGTCAACTGGAAAAAATTATTGCATGTTTTTAAATTTTTGTTTTTTAACATTTATAAATTTTTAAAGGAGTGGAATTGAAGATTATATACTACTCGAGAAATGTATTTTTGATTTTACTTAAAACATAATATATTATAAATGACAGATTACACTTAATTTATTCCTTTAGGAAGAAGGTACTTTATTTTTAAAATTTCTTATTTCCATGATATCAATTAAAAAAATTAAATTAAATTAAATAATAATTAATTTGCTGTAGATTACCGAACATTTATTTATTAAATTAAAATTAATTGTTTGTTTATACCTATACTAAAGACCATTTACCCCAAAAAGTGATTTGACAAAAGAATTTCACCTCATCATTAACAGGTGGTTGAAAAAATTAATAATGTGGTTGTGTCAAAACAAGCCTTTGATTAGATAAAGGAACGATCATTAAATACAAAAAAAGTTACTGATCGAAGGTTTCGGTCTTCCAATTACTATTTATTTTGAAAGTAACACAATACTTTTAAAAAATTTTCAGATTAAAAATACAACTATTAAACGCTTCAGTCTGAAATTTGAACAAACGAAAAACTATTAAATTTAATTGTAATAAACTTAATTTCAGAAATAATTTAAAAATAATTGTATCTCAGTTTAATGTATATAAAAGTAGGTAATTTATTTTTGCTTATTATTTTGTTTAAATTGAGATTATTTGTAGAATGAAATAAACAAAATATATATTCTAATAAATTCTGATAATTTTAGACATATTTACTAGCATATATATATTTCAATTTGACTTTATATATTTCTTGTACCTAATTGTGAATATAATTTCATTTTTGCTTATTAGTAAATAAAGCCTAGTTTTTATTACTAATTGTTTTATTTGAGGTTATGTTCCTGCTACATGTAAACAAACTTAACAAAGTAATTTTCCAAAAGGGTTTTAATTAAAATAAATAGGCAATAAAAAATTAAAAATATAGCTAGTATTTTATATTAAAATATTGTTACGTTCACGTATATTCTCGTATTTTATAATTTACACAATAATTTTATATTCATGTAGCTTTTGAGTTTGAATTTATGTTCATTATTCTAACAAATGACGTCACTATTGGGAATCCCAGAATGGTTTAAACAATTTAATTGTTGTTTATTTATAAAATATAGGTATTGTCGGCTCTGTTGCTCGCCACATGACTTTCACTTATCCTCTGAATTTGAATTTTGTAGTGCCAAAATAATGAATGGAATCTGAACTCATGATATTTAAGTTTAAAGATATTTGAATTCAATTTTTTTTCTTTTATGATATTGATGTGAGAAGGAGATACACCAGAAGAGGTGGATCCCCTAAAGGCCTGTATGGGCTGGCCCCTCCATCGTGAAAAGAACAGAGTAGAAGGAAAAGAAGCCGGGATCACGTGCCAATCTCAGAAACTTAGATATAATTCAATATCCAATTTACTAAGGTTTTAGGGGCTTCGAGCAGTGGTAAATTCTCCGCGCGATAAATTCGGTTAAAATTTATCTCCCACTTAATTTTTATTACCAGACCCTATACTTACAGAAAAAATGTCTGGGTATAGCCGGGAATCGAACCCGAGACCTCCGGGTTGCCAGTCAGTTACTCTGACCATTACACCACGGAGGCGGACAAATTTGTATAAAGTTTCTCACATGAGGGGGGGGGGGGGGGATTCGAAAAATACAAAAATCATAAAACTTCGAAATAAAAAGCTGATATTTATCATGGAAGATAATAGAAGTTGTGAATATATCTTATGGGGATCTAAAAGAATAAAATTATCACTTTATTATCTTAGATTTGTGAAATTTTGCACAGTAGCTATCTTCAGCTATCAGAGGCGACTGTTGGTCAGTGGCTAGAGTGTTGGGTCGCTGACTCGAAGATCGCTGGTTCGAGACCGAGTCTCGGCAGATAGATATTTGCAGTCGCCTCCTCTTGGAAAGTAATAGCAACCTACCAAGAGTAAGTGACCTCTCCAAATTAGCCGTTCGGAACCGGCACTAAAAAGTAGGTCCCGTATATATGTGTAAAACAACTAAACACACTCAGCACAGGTATATGCGGAGTGGCGCCGACACCTGTTTCGGGTATGGCACTCTACACTATTTTCACGTTTCTATAATACATTAAAAATTGATCTATTCAACAATATACCTACATATTTTAAAATTGTAAATTGTATTAATAGAAGTGAAATTACCTGTTTAGACGGCGTATCTCGAGGTGGTTATCCCGCCGGATATCATCTACGAGGAGACATCCGGTGACGTCATGGTGCCCGAGGGCGGCTCAGCCAAGTTGGTCTGCAAAGCGAGGGGATTCCCCCAACCGAAAATCACATGGCGAAGAGAGGACGGGGCCGATATTATCTTGAGGAGCAGCACTTCAACTAAAACAAGAGGTCAGTAAATACCATAATCAATTAATTATATTCGCTGTTCTTAATTATTGAAGTTAAAAAGTAAATTATAGAATATTTTAATTTTAATTAATAACCTGTTGATAAAAGCTAATATTATATATTTATATTTAAATGCTAACGTTTAGGGGAAAAGTCTCCCTTTATCAATGGAATTATAAGAAATTTGAAAAGTTGCTTTAAGAATTGAATATAAAGGAACTATCAAATTAGATAAGTAGTTGCTTTATTTTCATTTCTTAAAGCATTTATTTTAAAAATTTTTAAAATTCCTTTGATAAAGGGAACAATTGACTCTAAAGGTTTGGATTTTATATAGGTAATCATTTTAAGATTGATTTTTTAAGATGTTTATTTATTTATATAACAATCAATAAAAACTTTTCAATTATATCTATATATATAAATATATACATATCCCGAATATATCATTTTTATTTGTTTATTTTTTCTAACTTACTCTATTTCATTGTTTTATGGTAAATAAACCTTAGTTTTTGTTTTTTACTTACTGCATTAAAAATATAAGCTTATTCTATTCAGAGTAATATTTATGCCATTTCTTGTCCATTTAACTGTTTATAAATTTAATTTTTCAAATTTTGTTTTTATATTTAATTGCATAAAATTGTAGTTTAGTTCTTTTTTTGTTTTTTTGTAACAATGAAATTGTTTCACCCAGGGAATATTCCAACAAAAATTATAAATCTGTTTGGATTTAACATGATGTACATGCGGTCGCGAAATTAATATTTTCTCACGGTTATATGGTATTTATTAATCGAAATAAAACCCATATAGGCTTTGGCCCATTTTTCTCAAAAATTGAAATTAAATAGTAAATTACCTATAGATAATTTTTATTTTAATTACCAACCTGTTGGATAAAAACTAATAAATATATGTATATATATTACTACAATTTACTACAATGCCCATCTGTCTGATTCTTTGGGGAATCGAAACAGATGAATTTTGTTCGGATATTCAATAATAAATTTTATTTAGAATGTTTATATGTTAACTAGATGAACGCGAAAGTTAAAACTTTTATCCTGCCACTGCCCTATTTTGGTGCAATTGGGAGCAGATTCGTTTTTAATACTGAACCAAGAGTTGATAAGGACCCAGCCGGGTACGATCCGTCATCTTCTGCGTTAAGCCCGCAGATGCCTTTTCCATTTAAGCGATGGATCCCCCTGTTTAGGTCATATAATCAAATCTTATTAACCGACTTCAAAAAAGGAGGAGGTTCTCTATTCGATTGAATTTTTTTTTTTTTTTTTTTTTGTGCCTATGTTACCTCATATCTCCGCCAATTGTCAACCGATTTTGAAAATTTTTTTTGCATTGGGTCCAGTCTAGCTTCCGATTGGTCCCATTTTTTTTTCGATTTTTTTTCATAGGTATTAGACCTTTTTTATTAGGTTTGTTTAGACCTAACCTCTTTGTTTATGAACCGATTTCGATGGTTCTTTTTTTATCCGAAAGGGGGTGTCTTAGGGATGGTGTCATATTAATTTGGTCAAGTTCTGATGATATAATCACTATTAATAACATCACTAAAAAGAGAAAAATAAAAATTTTTAAGAAAAAATAAAAACCGACTTCAAAAATTAAATTTAACAAATAAAATACACTAAAAGGTATAAAATAATTATTATCTTATTTAGTTACAACTAAACGACGAAATATTAACACGAAATTACTTTTTGAAGTCGGTGCCAAACATATACCTTTTATGAATCGCACTCGACGGATCTTACTTAGCACGTTTGGCGGGTACACTCGCTTATAGGTATAGTTTGTTTGGCACCGACTTTAAAAAGTAATTTCGTGTTAATATTTCGTCGTTTAGTTGTAACTAAATAAGATAATAATTATTTTATACCTTTTAGTGTATTTTATTTGTTAAATTTAATTTTTTGAAGTCGGTTTTTATTTTTTCTTAAAAATTTTATATATATTCAACTATATGACCTAGTCAGGGGGATACATCGCTTAAATGGAAAATACATCTGCGGGCTTAACGCAGAAGATGTCGGATCGTACCCGGCTGGGTCCTTATCAACTCTTGGTTCAGTATCAAAAACGAATCTGGTCCCAATTGCACCAAAATAGGGCAGTGGCAGGATAAAAGTTTTAACTTTCTCGTTCATCTAATGTATATATATATCCAGAATATATCATTTTTATTTGTTTATTTTGTTAAAGATTTTCATTGTTGTTTGTTGTTTAGTCTAATAAAATCTATTAAGAGTATTTATTATTTATGCCTTTTCTTGTGCGAATTCAACTTTTCCTAAATTTAATATAACTAATTATATATATTTTTAATATATTAGTGCCTCCACATCTCCCCTTATAGCCCTCCGATCCTCCCACTCAGGATCCGGTTGAGTGGCTCAGGGTGTGGCCACAGCAGAACGGTGTGAAACCTTAGTATGCTGCGACCAAGAATAAAATAATAATAATAACAATAAAAAAGGGAATACCGCACGTCGTCCAAACAATAAAAATAAATAAACTGGGAAGAACAAATAAATAAATAATCAATTAAACAAACTACTACTACTACTACTATAGCCCTCCAGCAGTGACGAAAGAACACCAAGTTTTCAATATCCATATGATATTGACTCCATGAAAAACATTTATAATTGAAGAAAGACTGATGATGAAGACCAAGTCTTCGAAACTATAGTCTCAAACAAATAAATAATATATATACAGATATATCATCTCGATATATATGTGTGTATGTTTATTTGCATCAAGCAGAGGACAACCTCTTTGTTTCTCTTTGTGAATTAAACAAAAAAATAGAATATGTCACTGGGTTTAAAGAAATGTTTAAAAATAAATAATTTAAAAACATTCAAACAAATAAGTAGACAGGAAGTTGCCGTAGTCAATGAATATAAAATAAATAAATAAATAGGCAGAAAACCGCCATGGTCAAGAAAAATAAATAAATATTTGACTGGGAATATAGGTTACTGGGTAAAATATTAAATAAATAGATCAACGCTGGAAAAAGCGTTGGGCTGGGCCATCTCCCCAAATTATTATGTTTTGTTTTTAATTGCATTTTATCTAAAATTGTAGTTTAGTTTTTGTTTTGTTTTTTAACATGGGAAATATCCCATCAAAAATAAAAAAAACTGTTTGGTTTCAACACTTGTACTACATGGGGCTGACAAATTAAAACTTGCTCAAGGTTATTATTATTATTATTAATCGAAATAAAACCCGTCTACCTTTGTACCAACTTGATATTGTTTATTTCGGTAACACAAATTATTAAGACAAAACTTAATATTGCGGTTTAGTTTGTCGAGTTTTTTTTTCGGATCCACTATTTGATAAATTAGTTTTGTTGTTTTTTTTTCTGTACAGTGCCGTTAGTGGAGGGTGAAATTCTCTCTTTAACGAAAGTCACGAGATCCGAGATGGGCGCTTATCTGTGCATCGCTGCCAACGGTGTACCACCTTCTGTCAGCAAACGAATGATGGTCCATGTACATTGTAAGTAACACAACGAAATTAATCATTATATTGTTAATTTTAAGGATAAATCAAAGATAGTGTCTTCTACTTGGTGCAAATTTATGTACGAAAATTAATATTTTAACTTTTGTTTTATAGAATTTGTCGAAATAATATGTCTTTTAAAAATGGCATGACCCCGCCAGTGCTGTAGTCGTAAAATTAGCAGAAGGTATTGGGAAACTGAGAATTCCGATAAGCTATCTGGTGGTCTAAATTGAAACTAGCCACCGTGGGACAAAAAATTAAGCCACGCCCCTACCAACATTCCCAATATGCTATTCAGATCGTAAAAGGGTATACGTTATATGTAATAAAATAATAAAATACAATGTTTTAGCCGGGTATTTTTTTTTAATTACCGTTTTAAAAAATTGAATTAAACAATTGAATATTCAAAAAGTTAATATCTTAAAATTGTTTAAATTTTCAAGTAGCACAGGGCTATAGGCTATTTGCTCAGATCAAACCACAAGGTATACGCCGTGTAATGTCCACTACAGCCCTGGTCACAGCTCATTAACTAAATCAATCACTCACTATATTGTTAATTTTAAGGATAAATCAAAGAGAGTGCCTTTTTATTAAAAAATACAGTCTACAAATTTTCTTCATCTCCGAGCTAGCAACAAATTCGATATCTATACACATCGATATTTTACTACTGAAACATCGATGTATCGTTTGCATCTGTATTCGTTTCGCCTATGAATAATTACATTAATTACGAAAATCAACCTGTCAACTTGAATTTACCCGAAGATGAGAACCCTGACAGATCGATTTCTCGACCTGAAAACCTCTTACTTCGTCATTTTCATCAAAATCGTTAGAGCCGTTTTCGAGAAATTGTTCATGTTATAGTTTAAGAAAAATGCAAAGTGAAGATAGTTGTTAATTAGAGCACGCATAAAGTTTCTTTAACAAGACATACTATAATGTCATGTTTAAGGGAAAATAATTTCATAACAAAATGTATAATATTATTAATAATAATAGTTTTAGAAGTAGATAGGGGCCCCCCCTCGCCCCTCTTTAAGTCCACTAGCCCCGTCAATTGAATTCAAAACCAGCCTTTTGATCTCTCCGTTTATTCTAGAATAGAGAACGGATGTCGGTTGCGCTTCTACTTGAAGTTAGCCCAAGTTGATTCAGTTGGTCATGCAAGGGTGGCCAACCTCGAAAAGTCCCATGACACTAGACATCACTACCAACTTCTTGATGCTTTATTCTCTTGTGTATAACAACAAAATGAAAATAATATAATAATTGAAAAAGTAAAAAAACAAATAAATAAATAATAATGTTTTAAAGCTTATTAGTTAAAGGTTTGTACTTCAAAGGGTTATCCACAGATGGTTACTTTTCATGAAACTGGGGGAGGAGGGGGGTTGAGTTATGAAGTTAGGGTAGGGTAGATACATAGAATTATTGAATGTATAGACACTTTTTTCCTGACAAAGACTATTCAGCATGGTCGCCAACTTGGGGGTTTCCTCCCCAAATTTAGGGAGAAAAAAGTTACACGGTGTTTTTTTAGAGAAAAACATTTGCTTTCCATGCATTTTTTTCAAATTTTTACTCTATAAATATTTATTTTTTTATTTACAATAACTAAGTTTTCGGCTGTCTGTTAATTTCTGTATCATTTTTATTCAAATTACATTAATTTATTTATCTATATTTAAAACTAAAAGAAAACCAAATTTTCGAAATACCCTTCATTTTACAGAAATGTCAGTTTAGGGGTATTTTTTGTTTAATTTCAGCCTTCTGACATTTCACATCACTCTTAGCGCATAAACTGCCAACGGGGCGCATTTGTCTCTTGAAAGAATATAAATAAACTTTCTAAACAAAGATGTGTAAAATCGATAGCTCCAAGGACCAAGTGAAAAAAATGTGTGCGTCTCGGGACGCGCAACAAAAGTGATAACTTTCACCAACCAAATATTTTTTTAGGAGAGACAATTGTAAGGATAATTGCCTGGAGAAAGAGAATTGAATATTTAATTTTAATTAGAAGAGTGGGGGGGGGGGCAAAGGAATAATTATTAATATATTTAATGTTTCTGGATTTAGAAATTAATTGTTGTCTTTCTTTCAGCTTAATTCAATTATACGCAATATATTCAATAAATTCTATTTATAAAATACATAGCTATATATAATATATTCAATTATTTCCACACTTATAATAAAGTTTAATTCAAAAATATTCATTTTAGTAAAAGTAAAAAGCAAAGATTTTTAAAATAGACTCATGGTCTCTAGTGGTTAAGTGTCTCGCCTCTCATGCTAAAGGTCTCAGGTTCTAATCTGACATCCAACAAGTCTTTTTTTTAGAGAAAATTCGATGAGCGTTGCTGAAAATTAATACCGCTTCCATATGAGTGAGAGAAGGGGAAGCCAGACAGACTGGCGCCGTAACGAAGCGGTTTACCCTCCCAAAAGAAGTTATCACTTCAAAAATTCTTGTGTTGGCAACACTGGGAATACCTTAAATTTTAAATAATATAAGATTATGGGGTTTTTCCTATATTTTGGGATTTTTAGGGTTTTTTGGCATCACTCTTAGGGGGAACAAAAATTTTGTGTTGGTGACCCTGGCCCTGATGTAGGTACATAAAATTATTGAATGTATAGACACTTTTACTTTACCATACAGGGTATGGTCAAGTATTGTGTCGATGCATAAAAAAAGTGGTTTTATTCCTTCTTTTTTCAAAATATCTAAAAAACGGCTGAAACTATTTCGATTAAAAAATATTGACGAAACCATCGCATTTAGTTCTAGAAAAAAGCTCTAATAAGTGAACATCGAGAAAATTATATTTTTCGAGATAATAATTATTTTGTCAAAATATCTGTTAGTTAGTTTGTTAGTTAGTTAGTTAGTTAGTTAGTTAGTTAGCTAGCTAGTTAGTTAGTTAGTTAGTTAGTCTGTGCGTTAGCAAATTTGTGTACGAGCTAGCTCAAAAACTAGTGTGAATATCGAAACCAAATTTCACACGTAGTTTTGGTCCATTGAGATTAAGAGCTGATTAGATTTTGGTGCATATAGACCCAAAATTATGGGGAGTCGAGGGGTGTTAAAAATTAATAATCTGGTCGTTTGAGCAAACTCAACCAAATTTTGTATACAAAATCAGTGGGTCCCCAGAAGTCTAAAAATGCAAAAACTAACCGCCCAAAATGGGGGGCGGAGGGTCAAAAAATGAAAATCTTGGCCATTTACCAAACTCAACAAAATTTTGTATACATAATCAGTGGGTCCCAGAAGTCTAAAAATACAAAACTTTCCCCCCTACATGAATATAAATACTTTTATTAAATATTAAATATAAGTGAGAGGCTCATGTTGTATGGTAAAGTCAAGTGGATGGCCACATCAGAACACGTCAGCTTATTTTCCTGGCAAAAGCTATTCAGATATTTATCTATAAAATTACAGAATTTTTAGAGATTTTTTTGCCCAAAACAGACTTTTTTGCAGAATGTTTATCCAAAATAGCGAGACTTTATTTATTTATTCTTTTGGTACATGTCTTATTTGGGCTTAAACACACACTTATAAAATTTTACATTCACAGTAATTAGAAAGAGTTTTTAGTCGACTTTTTTGCTCTCTCTAATCATTATCTACATTAACTACTAACTCGGATTAATATGTTAGTAGCTAGAAATGATTTTAATTTCAACTATGATAATATTGATTCTATTTTTGTTTCTTTAAATGAAATAAAAAGGAAAAAGAGTTGGAATTGAATAAAAAAAAAGACAAAAAAAGGATAGCTGAGAGAAAGAAGCGTTGAGAGTGTAGAGGATGGGGGTGTTGTTGTCCAGTGTCTGACAAGGGCGGTAATCTGATAAAGATATTGGAAGGGAAAAAATTCAATAGGAACAAAAAACAACAACAACAACATCACAATGTAAGGAAAAGGATATTTTCTAACAACACACAAATCGGAATTTATCTATTTCTCACTCAATTGGTTGTAATGAAATTTACACCATGGCCAGGATATAAAATAAAGTTATTAAATCTACACTTGTTCTTGAAACTAAAACAGTGGTGGTAAAAACCCAGACCTAAAGACTTAAAGAGTATGAACAAAATAGAAATTATTCAGTTTGCGAAAGAACTACTTTTAATTATAGATTTAGCCGCTTTAAATTAAACACTCCCTCGACTCGCTGGCTCATCTAAGAAATGTCTCTGCCCTTTCCCTTTTCTATAGATACTATCACGGCAGGTGCTCTGATGAGATAAAATCAATAATTCCCCCCAAAGCATGCTTTGCACGCAGCACACGTTTTGCCGACTCCAAACACTCTTTCGCGGTCAAATTGGAAAAGTGCCGGACCACTTAATTCGCGAATACATATATCCCCATGACTTCAAGGAACTGGAACTCTCTCCCAGCCTCTATCTTTCCCAGCACCTATGATCTTCAAACCTTCAAAACCGGGGTGCATAGACACCTACGTTTACGCCCTCTCACTTAATCAACTTTCCCTTCTCTTCGGTAATGCAAGTGTCTTTCGAGATCCATAGGGGCTGCATCTTTACTGGTGCACCCCTTCTTGCATTCGATTGCATTAATAAAAAAAAAAAAAAAAAACAGATGGCAGCACTTGATGGGAACGCCTGTATTTAGACAACCACATCAGACGCTAGAACGCTTCAAGCTCTGATGAACTACATCAGTGTTATACTAGTATAATAACTCAAAGATATACATGAATATTTTGGAATTTTGGTTTAAAAAAATATTCTTGAAACTTTATATAAAAATAAATTAGAGTTGCCCATTTTTTTGCCTCATATGTAAATTAGTTAGTATTTCGTGTTGTAGAAACCCTCTCTAAATTTTAATTCGGTGATTTTTTTAGAGCTACTTACTTCAAACATTTAGAAAATCTCAAAAATGCAGAAAAATCATTTTTTTTTATTCATTCCGAAAAATTTTTATTTTGAGAAAAAAAAATTAATTTTTGAGATTTTCTACATTTATGAGCAACCTCTAAAATTTTTTTATCTAGCTATAATTTAGAGAGGTTCTATTAAAATATGAAAAACAAAGAAATTTTCATAAAAAAAAGTCCATTTTTAGCGTCATATTTTTTTTTTTTTGAGTCTCGTATATAAATTTGTTGGTGATTTGTGTTTTAAGAACCCTCTCTAAATTTTAGTTCGATGAAATTTTTTTTAGAGGTACTTAACTCAAGCATTTTAGAGATTATTTAAATTTTTGATCGACCTCTAAAAAATCTTTTATCAAGCTCAAATTTCTCGACTCGACTCTCGATAATTCGAAATCCAAGGGACTACAAGAAAAATTCGAATTATCGACACTTTGAATTTTGAATTATCAAGAGGAAAGAAAATAAATTCGAATTATTAAGAGTTTTTATTATATTTTTGAAAATATGTATGAGCTTACATAAATTTTATATATAGTCTCAAGTAAAAAAGTAAAAATAATGAAAACGACAAAAATGAACAAAAAATTACATATGTATTAACCTAATAATATTTCAATAGATAATAACATACATAATTAAAAAAATGAGGAGTAAAGATTCCTAGGAAAAATTGGAATTATAAAGAGGGGAAGTGGCCTAGTTCGAATTATAGAACTTCCCCCCCCCCCCTCTTGTTACGAAAAGGATTTCGAGTTATCGAGCTTATCAAAATGCACAGTATTTTTTCGATTTACAGAAACAGCTGAAGAGCTCGAATTATCGAGAGTCGACTGTATTAAGAAATTTTCATAAAATAAATAAATAAATAAGACGGTTAAAATAGGTCACTTTAATATATAAATAAATATAGATACTATCGGATAGATGTTTTTTATTATTATTAATTTATTTAATTTTTAAATTATTTTTAAATTGAAAGGTTCTTATAGTCACAAACTAACAAAAGACAATAATTTTATTAGTTTGTGACTATAAAAACCTTTCAATTTAAAAATAATTTAAAGAATTATATCCCTTAAGTTCTGGAAGAATTAATTATTTATTTATTTATATATTTATTTGTTATTTTGAAAATACAATGGTAAAATTTTTATTTGACAATAGATATTTCCAATAATAATTCTCAATACTGTATCTTTTTCCCCATACCACTTCTCTTGGCAAATAATATTTTACCTGTATAGATGTTTCTTATTTTCTATTCACATTTCTATGTAAAGTTCTGATGATAGGCCCAAAAAATATTTGTTTTATTTTGTTGGAACCTACTGATTATATGCAGGGTGTCCCGTATAACAACGATAAACCGTGAACAGAGGATAGGGTAATTTACGACGGTCCAGAACGTAAATTTTTTTTAAATAAAAGTCTCAGTTTTCGAATTATAGGGAATCTTTTGAAAATTGGGAAAATCGCTAAACTATCCTAAAGAATGAGATGCTGTGGCTACAAATTTACATATTTTATTATTCTATTCATTTTGTTACGCAATTCTGTATAATCATGTTATTAAAAAGAATTTAAAATAAAACCATAAGTACTATATTTTTACTTATGGAAAGTGGTGTAGGTTTTAGGTGAAACATGATGTTAGTTAATAGAGTAAAGGGTGTGTAGTTTCACAGTGAATGAAATAAAACTCAAAGAGGTTTATACAAACTCAATATATTTCGGATTATTAGTCCATCATCAAGAGTTTACAAGTTAAAACCTAATAATAATTGAACTTTTTAATATAAAAATACATAAATATAAATACAAAAATCTAAGTAAATATGAATATTAATATAAATAAAAAACCTTTAATTACAAGTATAAATATAAATTTTCTAGAATCAAATTAGAAAATAAAATTACAAATTTTAATTCATAAACACAAAATTAATTATAAATATTAATGTAATCTAATTTATCTTTATTATGTTTTAATTTAATCTGTTTCTCTATATGTAATTTATGCTTATTTGTACATTAATATTTATAATTAATTTTGTGTTAATGACTTAAAATTTGTAATTTTATTTTCTAATTTAATTCTATAAAATTTATATTTATACCTGTAATTAAAGGTTTTTTATTTATATTAATATTCATATTTACCTAGATTTTTTATATTTATATTTATGTATTTTTATATTAAAAAAGAAAAAATTTTGTAAAATTTTTTTTTAAATTTTAATTTTATTGATGTTTGTCTTGTGTTATATTGGTATGCATGATTTGAATGTTATATTTTGTTATATGGGTACTTATGATTTAGATCCCTTAAATCTCTTATCTTCACGATACAAGGGTCCACCGCGGACTACAGAGATTATACATTTTTTGTTAAACTTATTCTTTTATCAATAATATCATTATAAAAATGCCCATTTTTACAGACATTTTTTTGAGTCTTGTATGTAAATTTATATTTCGTGTTTTAAGAACCTCTCTAAATTTTAGTCCGATTAAATTTTTTTAGAGATACTTACCTCAAGGATTTTTGAGATTTTCTAAATTTTTGAACGACCTCTAAAAACTCTTTTTATCAAGCTAAAATTTAGAAAAGCTCTGCTAAAATATGAAATATTAACAAATTTTCATAAAATGAATAAATAAATAATACGGTTAAAATAGGTCGGTTTAATATATAGTATAAATATATATCTATAGATATTCCCAGATAGCTGTTTTTTTTTTTATTATTATTTTATTTAATTATGTATTTATTTATTTACGAGCAATACCTGGCGTGCCTACGCCAGACCCGACACTGCTCGGCCCTCCGGGCTGGTGGCCCTGGCGGGCAGCGTCTCGAGATATGATTATCAGCTGTCCGTAATTATATGTTTTGAGAAAAATATTTTTTTGAATAATGAATATTGATCAAAGAAAGATGAAAAATATCATTAAATGCTTTATAAATATGTACTTTATTAGAGCATGCAACCATTTCTCTCGAAATTCCCGATCGGTTGGAAACCTATTTCTTTTTTAATAATACATTTCAATATTTAAATTTATCTATAAAGTGTCTCTAAATTAATTATATATAATAATTTTAAAATTAATTTATCTACTAAAATTTCAAATGAGCCGCGCAGTAATAAATTAAGAATTAATCTCATTATCCCATATTAAATCATATCTCATTAAAAATTATATTATAATATATATATATTTTAAAATTAATTTGTCTACTAAAATTTTAAGAATTTATATTTTTCTTAAATTTAAAAAAAAAATAATTTTCGCGGTATGAATTATTTCCAAAAATTAAATATATATTAATATATAATATATTTAAAATTAATAAATTTGTCTACCAAAATTTCAAATGAGCCGTAAATCTAATATTCTAAGCTATATAGAGGAATATATTAATATATAGAGATATTATAGATATATAATATAGAGAATAGAGATGTTTTATTTGTAAAATTTGACAATATAAACAACTGTCATTGAATATTAGTTGCTTTTTTTTCCCACATGTTCTCCTTACTTCGCCACGGGTACTGTCTGACAAGGGCTTTTATATATATAGATTTATTTATTTATTTTGTTATATGGAAAATACAATAGTAAAAAAAATTTTTACGATAGATTTTTCCCTATACCAAGCCAAAACTCTTTCAATTTGAATTTCTTTTTTCCCTTAAATAAATAAAACCGTCTGATTAATAATTACTAACTCCCTATTAAATGTTATTTTAATTTCGCTACTAATATAACTACCGTAATTCCCGAACAGAGAATTGAATCATTTTGGGTGGGTGGGATGGTAATAACGACCCCCCCCCCCGCGCCTCCTATAGGGGGGGATGACATTTTCTAAAATCCCTCTCGGCTATTAAAATTATTACGAGGCGGATTGGTTCGAATGGCAGACGATAAAAGATCAAGAAAACCAAGAAGAAGCGGAATAATCAGAACCAGAATATCAGTATTATTATATATATTAATATAAGAAAAGACACCCCCTATACGCCCTTTTAATGTCCTTGTTAAATTAAAATAATTTTCCAGACGATAGATGAAATTTAAAATAATGAATGGGACGATGACCTTTCTTTTTCTATGGAGGGGCGGGGGGAATTAAAACCACCCCCATTCTTTCATCCCTTTAGAAAGGGTTAAGAATTTATGAAAAAAAATTAATATTCGCCCTTCATAATTACGTATTATTAATTTGAATAGATTTAATAAAAATAAGCGTTTCTATAAGCGATTTTTCCTTAAAAAGCGATATTTTTACTACCAGCTGCAAAGACCATCTTCGCCTAGTGCAGGGGTCGGCTCGCGAGCTATATCGATGTGAAGATGCGGCTTTATTTTAAATCAAAAATCAAATTTATATATATCTAATCCTAATCAAATACCATAATATTGAATTAAATATGTTAGTTGGCTCTTTAAAAACTGGGAAATTTTGTAAATTGTAACTTTTGGCTTTTCCGTCTCAAAAGGTTGCCGAGGCCCCTGGCCTAGTGGGTTTTAAAATAATAATTTAAATTTCCTAATTTTATTTGTCATTAACTATCAGTGGGATTTAAAATAATAATTTAAATAATTAATGAAAAGATTTAAGTATCATTTTTGAGTTTCTTTTTTGTGAAGAAAGATGTAATTTTTTCAAAAATTTAAATTTCCTAATTTTAATATTATTTATTTATAACTTTTAAGGAGTTCGGTGTTGGTTCTAGGTGAAACATTTTAATATAATAATAAAACTTGAGTAAGATACGTTTTTTGTGAAACCTACCTCGTATCTTACTCAAGTTTTATTATTATATTTTATTTATCATGAACAAAAGAAAGGGATCCAAAAGTGGACATACCTACCCCTTAAAGAGGACACCTTAAAACATTTTTGTTTAAAATAAGGACGAATAGGCCCCAAATTCTGTCTGCTGCAATTCCATCGCCTTCTGAACAGTATTGCAAAGAGTTGCCAACATAATATAAAGAATTTGAGGCCTATTTACCCTTATTTTAAACACAAATGTCTTAAGATGTCTGCTTTAAGGGTATATCCACTTTTGGGTCACTTTACTTTAATACTAATTTAAATTCCCTAATTATAATAAATTTTATTTGTCATGAACTATTAGGGGGCATTAAAATTATATATATATATATTTGTTTATATTTTTTTCTATTTTGAAAACGGCTCTACCGATTTTGATGAAACTAACTTTATTAACAAGTTTTTAGGATGAGAAAGCGATCTGGCTAGGTCTGGACCTCATCAAAATTCATCTTAATTGACTTTTTCTTAATTAAAGCAATTATTATAGATGAAAATGTCAATAAAAAAGTTTGTTTACATTTTTTTTCAATTATCTTATATTTATTAATTGGTTTTTTAATTTTAAAACCCACGAATACTTTATAGCAAATATCAATATATATATATATTAAAATTTAACAATTTAATTGACTATAAATCGAGTTTTAAATCTCACAAACAGTTCATAAGAAATATTATTATATATTAGAATTTGCCATTTTAATTAATTAATTATAAATTGTTATTTAATTAAAAAAAAATATACGGAATTTATTTATAAACCTATATACCATACAAATAATCTGTGGGTCACTAGAAGGCTAGAAATACAAAAACTGTGTGTGGGTGTTTGTGGGGGGGGGGGGGGGGGGAGAGGGGAAACGTGCGGGGTTTCTGGGGCGGGGGTGGAGGTTCTGGGGGGGGGGCAGTGGTCGTGTAGTATATATATTTTTATTTTTATCAGAATTTTAAATTAAAAATAATATTATTATGTAGCTTTTAACTGAAGCAAAAAGTTACAGAGCATCGCTCGGTAGCTCCAAGTACTTAAATATTAAAAGTTACATCATCAGAATGTAAATAGCTAAATACAAATCTTCCTTAGAACAATCTAGAAACGTTTATTAAAAAAATCGAGACGTTTCAGGAGATATTCTCCATTGATAAAGGGATAATTTCTACTGATTTCTCTTGGATTGTTTTAATAAACGTTTCTAGATTGTTCTAAACAAGATTTGTATTTATTTTTACAAGAATTGTTCATTTAATAGTATAAGATAAAGTTGAATTCAATTATTATCGCACATTTATTTATTATCTTTTTGTAAATTGACAAGTATTTTTATTGAAAGGAATATTCTGAACACAGAGAGATAAGAATTTCAGGAATGTCGTAGTAGTTGGTTGCCGGTTGGAAACAGCCCATGGAAATGGCTTCTTCTTCTTCTTCTGGATGGGAATCGATTCTCTTCACGAGGGGTTGAATGGCTCGATCTCCCTCTCCCCCCCACCCTCACTAGAGGTTGTATTTTACAAACCACTCTCGATTGAAACGGACACGAATATTTCCAAAAGAAACACTTTTTTTTTATCAAACATTTATTAAAATGGACGACGCTTGAAAGGAAAAAAAATTATATAATTTTTACAAGTATTTGATTTATGATTATATAATTTATAATCATAAATCAAATACTTGTAATTTAATATCAAAGGCTAAGTTATCGGAATCTAATTCTATGTTAATTATTTTAAAAATCTATACTACTATATAAAGCTGGAGAGTTGGAATGTTTGAATGTTGGTATGCTTGAAAGCCCTAAATTTTAGTAAATAGTAATCCGAGTTGAAAAATTGTTTTTACATTAGATAGACCATTTATTGAGGAAGGTTCTAGAGTATATAACTTTATGCTACGACCCTATGGTACCCTTTTTGGTCGTCTCTTTTTCAGTTAGCTGTAATTTGATTGTTTTTTTCTTAATTAGACTAATTTTTCACAAGTGGATTTGTCAATAAAAACTAATAATAAATTATTTTTTTTCAATTTCTTATTATTAATTAATTGTTTGGGTCAATATGCACCAAAATCAAATCAGCTCTTAATTTCAATGGACGAAAACTATGTGTGAAATTTGGTTTCGATATTCACACTAGTTTTTGAGCTAGCTCGTCCACAAAAATTTGGTAACGCACAGACTAATAGACTTTTGACAAAACATTATCTCAAAAAATATAATTTTTTCGATGTTCACTTATTAGAGCTTTTTTGTAGACCGAAGTGCTATGGTTTCGCTCAATTTTTTTAATCAAAATAGTTTGAGCCGTTTTTTAAATATTTCGAAAAAAAGAAGGAAAAAAACATTTCAAATTAAATTCAATAAAAATATGAGATATTCAAATCGAACTGATAAACATTCAAATATTCAATTTAATTTGACATTAGACGATAATCATCATTTAATACAATTCAATAAATGGGATCAGATTTCAAACCTGAAAATTTATGCTAGTTTAAATAATTTTAAAGGATTTAAATTAAAGTAATACATTGTTTTCACTCTGAAAATGTTTAAAAAATGGCCAAGATTTTCATTTTTTGACCCCCCCCCCCCCTCATTTTACGCGGTTAGTTTTTGCATTTCTAGACTTCTGGAGGTCCACTGATTATGTATACAAAATTTGGTTGAGTTTGGTCAAATGGCCTAGATTTTTAATTTTTAATCCCTCATCCACCCCCTTAATTTTGGTTCAATATGCACCAAAATCTAATCAGCTCTTAATCTCAATGAACCAAAACTATGTGTGAAATTTGGTTTCGATATTCACACTAATTTTTGAACAAGCTCGTCTACAAAAATTTGGTAACGCACTAACAGACATTTTGACAAAACAATTATTATCTCACAAAATATAATTTTTTCGATTTTCATTTATTAGAGCTTTTTTGTAGAGCGAAATGCCATGGTTTTGCTCAATTTTTTTAATCAAAATAGTTTCAGCCGTTTTTGAGATATTTCGAAAGAAAGAAGGAAAAAAACACTTTTTTCATGCACGATTACAATACTTGACTATACCCTGTATGCTATAAAAATAATTTTTAAGAAAAAAATAAAAACTGACTTCAAAAAATTAAATGCAACAAATAAAATACACTAAAAGGTATAAAATAATTATTATCTTATTTAGTTACAACTAAACGACGAAATATTAACATGAAATTACTTTTTGAAGTCGGTACCAAACAAACTATACCTATAAGCGAGCGTACCCGCCAAACGTACTAAGTAAGATCCGTCGAGTGCGATTCATAAAAGGTATATGTTTGGCACCGACTTCAAAATGTAATTTCATGTTAATATTTCGTCGTTTAGTTGTAACTAAATAAGATAATAATTATTTTATACCTTTTAGTGTATTTTATTTGTTGCATTTAATTTTTTGAAGTCGGTTTTTATTTTTTCTTAAAAATTTTTATTTTTCTCTTTTTAGTGATGTTATTAATAGTGATCATATCATCAGAACTTGACCAAATTAATATGACACCATCCCTAAGACACCCCCTTTCGGATAAAAAAAGAACCATCGAAATCGGTTCATAAACAAAGAGGTTAGGTCTAAACAAACCTAATAAAAAAGGTCTAATACCTATGAAAAAAAAACGAAAAAAAAATGGGACCAATCGAAAGCTAGGCTGGACCCAATACAAAAATTTTTTTCAAAATCGGTTGAGAATTGGCGGAGATATGAGGTAACATAGGCACAAAAAAAAAAAAAAAAATTCAGTCGAATAGAGAACCTCCTCCTTTTTTGAAGTCGGTTAAAAATAAAAACAAAATTTCTCTAAGTGTTCCACTTATTTTTGCACCACACCGTATAATATATCTATATATATTTTTAATCGAAAATTAAAATATTTCTTAATAAACTGTTCAATAACTCAACGAGAGAAAATATGTTTTTATAATGCTTTAATAAAATTTATTTATATATTTATTTTTGGAATTTTTCACTGATAAAAACGCGTCTTAAATTTGAATTTCTCTCTGTTATTATTAAATAACTGCCTTGGGTAAAAGGAAAGAGAAAATGATAATATATCGGCTTTATAAGCCATCTTTGAAGTAGATTATTAATTTTTGCTCCCCCCCCCCCCCCGAAACCCTCCCTTGCTCAGTGGGGCCTCTCGTTTCTTCTCTATTAAAAGAGCCAGCTCCCGGCAAGGAATGCCAATATTATTAGACTAATAGATAATATCGCATCCGTGAATTGACGGTCTGGGCGAATGCCATCCATCCATCATCCCGCTGATAAATTTCATCATCCACAAGAGAAGGGCGGAACCATGAAGGGGGTGCAGGGTGAGTTACATAAAACCAATGAATCCTCCTCTCCAGCCTCTAGCTCTAGAATACGAAATGTGAAGTGAATATAAAAATATTTAATAAATAATCGCAAAAAAATGATTACATTCCAATAGAAAATATGGTATGTGAATGGAAAGAATAAGGGAGTACGTGAACATAGTCACTAGTGAACAATTTCAATGCTATTATTAGTAGTAGTACCTGGAAATAAGGATGACCATCGATATAATAATCTTATTATATTAAACGAGCTTTTCAGGCTGGTGCCCTGGCGGGCAGCGTCTCGGTCCAAAAATTTTATTCCTCTTAAAAAACCACACTCCAAATGTATACCCGTAAACTACCGAAAATACATCGTCTCTTAAAAGTTTCGCCTCTTTAATTTTTGAGTGGCGAGGGGAGGGGGGAAGAATAATTATGAATATATTTAAATTTAAATTTCATTTTTCCTTTTCAAAACAAAAATAATGAAATGATTTATAAACTGCAAAAAATTCGCAGGCTGAATTATGGAAATTATTCAAATTTACGCGGTTCAATTAATTTAATTAATTACAAAAAATATATTTAATGTTTCTTAATTTAAAATGAATTGGAGTCTTTCATTTCAAAATTCGAGTGCAAATTAAAATTATATTTCAAATTTGCCTGGTTAATGAAAATCAATTGGAGCTATCAGTTTAAAATCCGAGCTGACAATTATATTTCAAATTTGCCTCGTTAATTAATATATATTTAATGATTTTTAATTTAAAATCAATTGGTGTTTTTTCATTTTCATTCGAGTTCAAATGAATTCAATATTATCTCGACACAAAGTCTAAATCAAAAATTTATAGTTTTAGTAACAGAAATCATGGTATAAATATTAATGTCAGATTGGTCTAGTGGTTAAAGCTAATGACCTTAGTTCAAGAGTTCGTAGGTTCGATTCTAGGCAAGAGGGAAATTTTTTTAGAGAAATTTCTCTTAGCGTTGTTACAAATTAATCTAGACAAATATATATAGTATGAGCAAATCCTGTATATACCGGGTGAGTTTTTTATGTTGAGACAGTCTTATAACTCAAAAACAGTGCATTGTATGAAAAAAGTTTCAAATAAAAGTTTATTTATATCAAGGGGAAACTAAAATACGCTATTGATTGTTTACCAAAAACAAGCTTTCAAGGGTATTTCAAGGTCAAGTTCTGTTTTTTAAATAGAAACATATATGTTTCTGTGCATATTCTGAATCTACAAAAAAAACTGAACAACTTTTATTAGAACTATTTTTTTATATCGACATCAAATAAACAAAATATTATATCAATTAGATCTCAGGAAAAAAACCCGAATAATTATTTTTAACAATTATTCAACTTAATTATTAAATAATAATGATTAAATAATTAATTATTAAATAACTAATTTTAAATCAAAAGTAACAACAATGAAAATAAGTGTTTATAATGATCTTAAAATTTCATTATACATAGATTTAAGAGATTATTTTCTACTTAATAGAACTAGTTAAAATTCTTGAGTTAAAAAAAGTTTATTTCTCGTGTCAATCCAGTAGATAGTTATATTGTATTATCATAATAAAAATGGATCATTTTTTTGTTGAAGACAGAATTAAAATGGTCTTAATTTATGCGGTGAATGTGGAATAAAGTAATAATAATAATTTATAATATTGGAGACTAAGCAGAATTTTATCTAACTGTAACTTCAAAATTAGTAATGGCTGAAAATCTGTAAAAAATTCTGAATAGTAGCTAGTATTATAAGGATAATACTGGCTACTATTCAGGAATTTTTTACAGATTTTTAGCTATTATAATGTTGAAGTTACAGTTAGATAAGATTCTGCTTTGGTCTCCAATATTATAAATTATTATTATTACTTATTCCACATTCACCGCATAAATTAACGCCATTTTTAATTCTGTCTTCAACAAAAACTGCTCCATTTTTATTATAGTAATACAATTATAACTAACTGGACTGACACGAAGAAATAAACATTTTTTAACTCAAGAATTTTAACTGAGTTCTATTAAGCAGAAATAATCTCTTAAATCTGTGTATAATGAAATTTTAAGATCATTAATAACATTTATTTTTTCATTGTTGTTACTTTTTGATTTAAAAAAAAATTTGAGTCCTAGTTTTTCAAGCGGATTTGTCTTATCCATCCTACTATACGGTAGTGAGTGCTGGGTAATATATAAAAAGCACGTTAAGGCCCTGGAAAAATTCCAAATGAGACTGCTGCGGAGTATTATGGGAATTAAATGGCAAGATTTCATCTCCAACAAGGAAATCCGTGAAAGAGCCAACTGCGATCCTATAGAGAACATATTGGCGCGCAATCAGCTGCGCTGGCTAGGGCATGTGTGCCGGATGTCTGATGGACGGCTCCCAAAACAAATCCTCTTTGGCGAGCTTTCAGATGGTCAGCGCTATCCTGGTGGTCAACTGAAGAGGTACAAAGATGTAATTCACTCCATAGTGAAGAAGGCTGGAATAGAGGACACATGGGAGTCTCTATGTCAAGACAGAGGCTCTTGGCGTAACATCTGCCACAATAATTCCGGCATCTTTCCCAATCACACCAACTTAAGAACAGGCGGCACTGAGACATATATCTGTTCTCAATGCCAAAGAACCATCCGATCTCGCATCGGTCTCTGGAGCCACCAACAGGTTCATGAACGAAGGCGGCAACGGGAATGAATTGAGTGAGGGAAGGATCTTCGGCAACGAAGAAATCCCGACGACGACGACGATTATAAGGATAATATCTACAGAGTTTCAAACTTTTTGAACAATTATTTTGGTCGGAATAAAAATTGAACGTTCAATGACATAAACCCCATGTTATTTAAATGGAAAACTTACACGCTGTTCGGTACAGGGTAAAATTGAGATAGGGCCTTGAAATTGGGAGATATTTTTTTTTTCGAACCATATTGAGGGTAAAAATTCGAAAATACCCAAAATAATGATCACAATAAAGTGTATATTTACACATACCATTTCGAGCTATTTTCGACCTCGCCCTAACTCAAAAACTATTAGACCTACGCACTTGAAATTTTCCAAGTTTAACAAGGCCCATACTTAAATCCCAAATTTCAAGAATAAACCTATTATAGTTATTGAGTTATTAAGGTCTGAAAAAGTGCCATTTTTAACACTCACTCACTGACCAAAAACCTAGAGTACTTCCATTGATCCAAGGTATGCTAAAATTTGGTATACTGGTAGAGTTTGGGCTACAATTAATGGAAAAATTAGTGCGCCTGGTGTTTTTATTTGTTGTCCTAACTTGAGCTTCAGCCCATTTGGACTGCTTATTGCTACATAGTTTTGTAGAAGCAAACGTCACTCCCTTTGATAAATCTGATCATTTTAATATCTGAGATTACGTCAACATTTTTTTTTTAATTGAAGTCTAAGTCATCTCTGGGAGATTTTAAGTCGACAAAATCTTTAAAACTCAATTCGCGAACAGTAAAAGGATTAATTTCTGATTATAGAAATCAATTGATCAGGAATGTATCTGATGTTCATCTATCAAGGCTTGAAGTGTGCTAGCGTCTGTTGTGGTTGTCTAAATACAGGCGTTCCCATCCAGTGCTGCCATCTGTTTAATTCATAGTAGCCAAATTTTTTTTAATGATATTGATGTGAGAAGGAGATACACCAGAAGGTACATCCCCTAAAGGCATGTATGGGCTGGCCCCTCCATCGTGAAAAGAACAGAGTAGAAGGAAAAGAAGCCGGGATCACGAGCCAAATCTCAGAAAGTTAGATATAGTCCAATTTACTAAGTTTTTAGGGCTTGAGCAGTGGTAAATTCTCCGATAAATTAAATAACTAGAATAAATAACTTAATAAATAAAATAAATAACTTAATAAATAATAATAATAATAATAATAAATAACTAATAATAACTAATAATAACCAACACACAACAACAATAACCCAGTGGAGGTTTAATAATAATAATAATAACCAATAACAACTCTAATAAATAACTTAAATAAATAACTAGAAATGTTTGTAAATAATACAAGTGAATCATCAAAAAATAAAAAAATTAACATAAAGAAACATAATTTTTTATTTTACCCCAAGTTTTTCAAGGAAGATTGTAAATTAAAAAAAAAGGCAGAACAAAGAATAATCCGAGGGTCAAAAAAGGATGGAAATGTTCCAAAAAAAGAATGGGAATTATTCGTACTTGAAAAAATTAATTTAAAATATAAAAATTAGTAAAAGGTGTTACCGTCAAATTGACGGCTTTTGGGCGTTCTTGGTAAATCCATAATTTTCTCCTAAATAAAAATTCATAGGGTGCTATTTTTTTTTTTATTATGAAGATATTCAAAAATGATTAAAAGTCAGCGAGTTTCAAAGTTCTAACGTAAATATAACGAAATGAAAGAAAATGAAATGTGAAAACCGTCAAATTGACGGCTTCGGAGCGTTCTAGTGTTAAATTTATCTCCCAACTTAATTTGCATTACCAGACCCTACACTTGCAGAAAAGGTCTGGGTATAGCCGGGAATCGAACCCGAGGACCCTCCGGGTTGCCAGCCATAGTATTCTGACCCATTTTTTTTTTTTTTTTTTTTATAATGATACTGATACAAGAAGAAGTTGCACCAAGAAGGTACAACCTCTGTAGTCCGTGGTGGACCCTTGTAACGTGAAGATAAGGGGAGATTTAGTGATTGGGTAGAAGTCGAAGGTATCTGTGGATGCTGGTCTTGAAAGATTGAAGGTCATAAGTTGCTGGAAAGACGGTCGGGGGAAGAGAGTTCAGTCTCTAGATGTCATAGGGATAAATGAATTGGCGAATGCGTTTGTCTCGATTAGTATCAGTTTAAGCGCGTAGGGGTGTTGAGTTTTAGAAAATCGTGTATTTCGCGCAAATGAAGCCCTTGGTGGGATTATCGATTTAATTTCGTCAGAACAAAAGCCATGGTAATATCTATAAAAAAGGGAAAGGGCGGAAACAGATCTACGATGGGCTAGGGAGTCGAGAGTGTCAGTTAATGTAGGATCGCCTATCAGTCTGATAGGCTCGCCTCTGAATTGCATCGGTTTCAAAGAGAATGCACCCGGGGCCCTCTCTCACACAAATGCGAGCAATATTCAAGACAGGGGCGAGGTTGAGCCTTGTATAATATAAGGAGTTGAGTGGGGTGAGAAAAATCGGTTGGTTTCGGAAAAGAAAGCCAAGCTTACGTGCTGCAGCCTTTTGCCACAGAGATAATATGGTCATTCCAAGAGAGGTCGGGAACCCAAGGGGACACCTAACGTGTGATATTACATCCAATCAGCCTCGAATCTCTGAAGGAGCTCGTCCCGAAGGTTCCTGTCTGCGCGCCTAGAAGTGCGGCAGCATTGTGGCTTACCAGCATTCCAGTTTACCAAGTTCGCAGAGATCCCCATTTTTTAGCATGCTTGAGTTCGAGATTTGTTGAGGAGGCTATGTTTGCGCGATTGTCTAGTAAGGATTGAGCGTTGTGGAGGGTGCTATCGTCAGCGTAACAATGTATTGGATTGGAGGGCAGATTTAATAGGTCATTAATATAGATAATAAAGAGCGTGGGAGAAGATGACTGATCCCTGAGGAACTCCAGCATTAGTATTAAAGGACGAGGATGATATTCCGTCAACCTCGACTTTAATAGAGCGGTTTTGAGAGAAAGCTCTCAAGCAACTTGCAGAGGCTCGGGGGAGGCCAAATGCAGGTAATTTGGCAAGAAGATTTTTGTGCCAGACTTGATCGAAGGCCTTTGAAATGTCTAAGCCTATTGAAAGTCTCTTTACCAGTCTCTAGTGCTTTATTCCACATATGGAGTTATATATTGCTAAAATGTCGCCGGTGGACCGAGATTGTCTAAAGCCGTATTGACTATCATGGATTAGTTTTATTAGATTCTAAATGGTGAAGAACTTGCTCATTAATTATTTTTTCCATGATTTTGGAAAGAACCGAAGTTAAGCGATCGGACGATAATTGGCTACATTGAAGAAACTCCTTTTTTTATTAGGTTGAATTCTTGCAGTTTTCCAGCTCCCTGAAATGAGCCAGTGGTATAAGAAAGTTTGTAAATTTTTGAGAGAATAGGAGCAAGTTCAGGCGCGCAATTTTTGATTATACTGGTGGGAATGTTGTCTGGGCCAGCGGCTGAATCAACATTTAGGTTTTTGATTACCTTTAATATTTTTGGTATTCTGAATTTAATATCCGACATAATATTGGTGCTAGGGGTATAGGGCGGGGGTCAAGTCCCTTGTCGTCTAGGGTGGCATTGGTTGCGAAGAATGAAGCGAATGCTTCAGCTTTAGAGAGGGCGTCAGTGGCTATTGAGCCGCTGGGAAGATTAAGGGGGGGAAACGTAGATTTGGAGGAGTTCGTAGTTAATTTCTTCGTGAGATGCCAGAAATCGATTTTTATTAGCTGGGCATGCTGATAACATTACACCAGGAAGGCGGACAATTGGTAATTTTAGAAGTAATTCTTTCGCAAAGTAAACAGAATAATTTCTATTTTGCTCATTTTCTTTAACTATTACAAAGTTTAATCCAAAAAACAAACATCTACTACATCTAATGTAATTAATTCTCTAAACAGCTGCCTCAAATCTTTCCCTGTATGGTAAAGTAAAATGGGTTTCTATAAGTGAAAGTGTGTGGCGCACACATCATTTATTTGTTTGTATTTTAGGTCTGAACATACTAAAATATAATGATGTCACAAATTTCATCTCATTCTTTGAAATATATATTATGTTAGGTTATTTATTATTATTAAATTCTATTTACATTATGACGTAGGTATCTCTCTGTCTTTGTCTAATGATCTAATTAACCTCAATCTTTGTATTTTTTCTAGACTTAATCTAGAATAGAAAATGTCTTCTCTATCTCTAATGAAAAAGAAATAGAAATAGATTATTATACATGCTACGCAGATAGAAACTTTTAGGATCCTTGATAAAAATAGTCAAACAGTCCATTTGTATTGTTGTTTTTATTATTGTTGTTCGATGATAATATAATATCGTTTACCTTATCCCCACCCCCACCCTCCACCTCTAATGTCCTTTTTAATCATTTTTCCATTTATTTAGTCAAATTATTTTCTTACTACTACCAACATAATATTTAACCTAACCTATTTCGAATATAGAATTTATTTTTGGTATTTATTTAATAGAAAAATGGATTTATTCTTTGCTCTTTCTGTTAGAGATCTATATTCCTAAATTTCGTTTTATTTCTAGCTAGATTAATGGATTGTTAAATGAAAGCAATTTAATATAGATTTGAACATTCTCGACGCCCTGGGATATTATTAAAGATATTTATATTGGTATAGGTAGGTAGTCGTGGGCTTCTTTATATCAAAATATTCTGGGATGTTGAGCGCACACCACGTTACTTTCATTTACATTAGATTAATACGAAAAATAGCATTAATACGAACAATGGGATTAATTAACTATAAAAAGTGAAATTGAAAAAGCATATACCTACCGGTCACCCATATCTTTTTGATCATTTCAATCTTAAATAAAATCAAATTTTATAATTTTTTTAATTAATATATCAAAGAATAATTGATAAATCAATAGAATTATTTTGACGGCTCTTATTTGAAAAAGATATTTATCGCGAGACTACTGCGGATTACGCCATTGGAGTCTGCGGAGTCTTAAGTCTGGACCAAGAGAGAAAAAGATGTAATCCATTTAGCTACAATTCAACGTCATTTCGCGTATAGCCCGCTAGACATTCGGATGGATCACCAAGTCAATTTGGAAAAACTCAAGTTGGAAATATATAAGTTCAGATATTATTTTCGCTCAATATTTGACAAAAATTCCCTACATTTTATTCGCGATTGAATCAAATGAAGAAAACATTCGATTAATTAATGGCAAGCATCTAACATACATGCTAATAGATCAAGCGCTCTAGACTGGGGGATTAAATATATATCATCTGAGATTTCAAATTGACTTGAGAGATCCGATCCGAATGTCTAGCTTGGGCTATAGGCGAAATGACGTTGGATTGTAGCTAAGCGGATCACATCTTTTTCTCCCTTGGTCCGAGACTTAAGACTCCGCAGAACTCCAATAGCGCAATCCGCAGTAGTCTCGCGATAAATATCTGTTTCAAATAAGCGCGGTCAAACGGAATTCATCATTGACATATCAATTTATTCTTTGATATATTGATGAAAAAAATTATAACTCAAGCTTGAGTTGTTTACCAAAAAAGAATTAAGTCTTTTTGATTTTAAGTCGATTCTGCCACGTTTCCAGTAGAGGTTGCCATTAATATTCAAAACATAAAAATGGAATGCAATAAGGTTATTCCTCTAGTATTAGATAAGAATCAATTGCTATTTTTTATTTTAAGTCAATTCCTCCATGTCTTCAGCAATGGTTACCAATAATAATCGAAACGTCAAAAATCCAATAGAGAATAGTTATTCCTCAAGTATTAGATGAGAATCAATCGCTATTTTTGATTTTACCTAGATTCCTCTATGTCTTCAGCAAAGGTAACGGATAAGAAAACAACGCAGTTGCTATGGTTACTTATAAAATTTCCTCCCAAATTTTTATCATTTCACAGAGAGAAGCCTATCCGTTTTTACTTAAGCAAGGTTAAATTAGCTATATTAAACCGATCAAATTAATAAATTTTAAAGAATTTAAAAAATTTAAAAAAGTACTATCTTACTCTCGAGTAAAGTACTTTAAAATATAAATTTACTAAAAACTTTTTTTAAACTTTTTTGTGGTCCTCAAGGTACTTAATTAGGATATTAAGTTTCATCAAAATTGGTTAAGTCATTTTCAAGATATTTAGAAAAACTAAAAAAGTACTGAAATAAAGTACTAATGTTTGTGGGCCGATATGTACCAAAACTAATCAGCGCTTCATTTTGTTAAAAGAATGGTAGGTTTTCAATTTCATTTCATTCGGTGCAACGGTGTGGAAAAAATCGTTGGCCAAAAAAACGATAACATACATACATACATACATCTGCACGCACTAAATGAAAAAATCGCACTTTTTGGCCTCTCGACGAGACTCCATGTAATTTTTGGCAAAACCGTCATGTGGTAAAATTCAACCTAATTGTATACTACAATTTGTGACTTTAATTGAGACCATGGGTTCCGTAGTCTTTACCTGAGGACCCTTTGAAGCCACGCTTGCCCCGAGAGCGATTACAATACTTTTTACCCATGCTTTGCATTGGATAAAGTAAAAAATTATGATTATTAATTAAATATAAAAAAAAAAAAACATAAATAGACTTAATACAAAAATTATCATCAAATTTGAAATATAAATTCAGAACAAGATTATAAATCTCAATATAAGCAGATATAAATACAAAAAACAATAAATAAGCTTAGTATTCAATTTCATACAAAATTTAATTTATAAATTCAGAACACAACACCTAAATCTAATATAATTAAATATAAAAATTTAAAAACAAAGTTAAAACTTAAATAAGTTATATAAATTTAAATCATAATATCAGAACATAAATAATAAGTTTAAATCATTTAGATCAACCATGGCAACGCACACTGAGTAACGCCAAAGTAATTAAGGTTTGAGTTACCCACACTATAATATGCTAGAGAGCTCGGACCTAAAAGTTCTCAGACTATCACTGAAGAAGTCAACCTGGCAACTAACTTTGGTTCCAAGTCTGTTATGCAATTGGTGAGTTATTACACTAATTTGTAATAGAAGTTGGGGTGTAAAATAATCGACAGGCGCGGGTTTGATTTTTTTTTCAATTGCAATCGAATGCTGAAGAGGGGTGTACCAGTAAAGATGCAGCCCCTATGGATCTCGAAAGACCCTTGCATTACCGACGAGAAGGGAAAGTTGATTAAGTGAGAGGGTGTAGACGTAGGTGTCTATGCACTCCGGTTTTGAAGGTTTGAAGATTATAAGTGCTGGGAAAGATGGAGGCTGGGAGAGAGTTCCAGTTCCTTGAAGTCATGGGGATATATGAATTCGGCGAATGAAGTGGTCCGGCACTTTTCTAATTTGACCGCGAGAGAGTGTTGGGAGTCGGCAAAACGCGTGCTACGTGCAAAGCATGCTTTGGGGGGAATTATTGATTTTATCTCATCAGAGCACCCGCCGTGATAGTATCTATAGAAAAGGGAAAGGGCAGAGACGTTTCTTCGATGAGCCAGCGAGTCGAGGGAGTCGGTGAGGGTAGAATCGTCAATTAGCCTGACGGCTCGTTTCTGAATTGCATCAAGGGTAGCAAGAGAATATTTTGAGGCTCCTCTCCATAGATGAGAGCCGTATTCGAGACAGGGGCGGATTTGGGCCTTGTAGATGGTGAGAAGTTGTGGGGGTCTGAAATCGCTTGACCTGAATAAGAAGCCAATCTTCCTTGCTGCAGATTTCGCTACAGAGGAGATGTGTTCATTCCAAGGACAGGTCAGATGTGACAGAGACGCCCAGCATGGATAGGCTGTCACTACATTTTCAGGGTATTCGAATCGAAGTGAATATCAGGGAAATCTTTATTTTCGCGCCTAGAAATTAGACAACATTGAGTCTTGTTTGAATTAAAGTCAACTAAATTTTGAGAGCCCCTAATTATTCAGCTTTGTCAAGGTCGAGAGTAATTGAGGAGGCAGCATTGATTCGAGATTATTCCGGAGAGAGGGTTTGCCGTGTAGAGTGCTATCAGTCGGCGTAACAATGAGTGGGGTTTGCCGTTTGATCAATAAGGTCGTCGGCATATAAATCAGGGAAATGAGTGCGGAGGAGATTGCGGAGCCTTGGGGAACACCAGAGTTTGTGGAGAACGATTCAGATGATGTCCCATCCACCACAACTTTTTGCTAGGTATATGGAAATTGATCCAATTCTAATAGTTCGTTACAACTAGTCATGTTGTTTATAATCTTATAAAGAAATATTAGATAAAATTTTGAGCGTTTTAATTCCAAAGAAGATAAGTTTAATTGAATGGAAAGATCATTTATTGGAGCGTCGCGATATGTATAACCCAGTGTACAGCCCTAACAGTCTTAGAAATTTATTTTGAATTTTTTCGAGTTGTCCTATGTAACTATTGTAGTAAGGTGAACAGATGATTGTAGCATATTCTAATATTGGGCGGACTAGGGATGTATAAAGTAAGGTAGTGGTTGTTATATTAAAATCCTTAGAATGTCTTAATATAAAAAACAGCAATCTTTTAGCTCTATTAGAAATACTAATGGAATAATGTTCTCATGCCGGTCCGACTCGACAACTTCTATGATTTTATCGACATTTTCGACGATTATCCTACCAGAGCGTGTCCCATCTTCGACGTCCATATTACCAGAACGGAATCGTTGGAACCACCGCTTTGCTGTTGCATTCGATACTGTATTGGGTCCATAAACAGCACAGATTTTTTCGGCCGCCTCCTCCGCTTTTTCCCCCTTGGTCGTAGTGGTACCGAAGAATGTATCGAATTTTGTCTTTTTGTACCTCCATTTTGGAACGCTCTAACACACAACTGGCTTCACCAAACACAAAACTGTCAAAGCACTTTTTTTAAAAAGCGTTATGCCACCTTTAAAACGCAAAAAATAATGACCAGATACGACGTATACATGGTGAAGATATGGCTCATTAAAGCCATCTAACGAAAAAGGCTCAGAACTTTTTACTTCACCATTATAAATAATCTATAACATGGAAAGGCTCAGAGTATTTCAGTATACTAAATGTGTTTGGCCTCAAATACTAAAAACAGTTGGTGTTTTATAATATTTTTGAGTTTCCTTTTACCCACCACACGATGAATCTTCGTTTACCTTTGATCTTAATATATAATAATTAACCAACACTTTCACGCCCCAATCACTTTCAATAATAATCATATTAGTAATGCTTTCTGGTTGAGACCAAAAGCATGTAATCATTCTACCGAGCTGCTGCTTAATATCATATATTGCCTTTTCATTAAATTCTCTACTACCATATAAACTTAGTAGTCATTTTCTACGGGAATTTTTTAGTTTAGAAAATTCTCTGCTTATTAAGAAGAGAACTTAAGGATCTGTCCATAAATTAAGTCTCAAGGATTTCAAGATTTTTAGACCCCTTTCCCTCTGTCACATTTTCATTGAGCCCTCTGTATTGTGACGTCACATTATATAGATAATATAAAATCTAAAAAATATATTTGAAAATGTTTACATTTTTACTTTCACATTTATATTCTATAAAATTTAGTAATGTGAAGTATTGCGATCGCCTGACTGGGTACTGAATCTTTAAGAGCTTGTATCTCAGAGATGAAAAAAGTTAATTTAATTTTGTAACCTCTAGTTGGAATGAATCGATGCCCTTAATAGTTGAAAGCCAGATTTCGGACATAAAGCCGGATATTGTGGTCCCCAGAGGCTAAAAAGGGACCAAAAATCCATTGGTTAGTGCGTACATAAGAATGTACCCACCCTGCGTTTCGCAACCATAAGTGTCAGAGCTACGAAATTCGAAATTTAAGCTCGATATAGGCTAGAAGGAGTACAGCAAGCTTTTGGGTGAAATCGGAATACCGGAAGTGGACATTATATTTTTCGATTTTTTTTATTTTCCCAAAAACAGCTCTAACGATTTTTTTTTTAAATGGTGGACTTATCAAGTATCATGAGTTATTAGTCGTGTATAAATTTTAATCCGATTGAAAAAAAGTAATTTATTATTAAGTATAGAAATGATTATTAACCCACTTCAAAAAAGTAGGAGGTTCTCGATTCGACTGATTTTTTTGTGGCTATTTTATCTTATTTCTTCGCCAATTCGTGAACCGATTTTGATTATTTTTTTTTATGTTAATATTAATTATAATTTAAAAAATACGCACTTTGCCCCACCCCGGACTCTCCACTACTGCACCCACCTCCTCCGCCACCACATCCACCCCTGCACCCAGTTTTGCATTTCTAGCCTTCTAGTGGCCCACAGATCATGTGTATATAAGTATATAAATAAATTCCGTATAATTATTATTTTTAATTAAATAACAATTTATCGAGTTTTATAATAATCAATTAAATTTATTAAACCAATTATTTTACATTAATTAATGTATACATTGTATTTTTGCTTCGATTCCGGAGATTACTTCTCCACCATCGAGTGTCCTTATTCATCTTTAGTCCTTGTTTTTAATAAGAGGAAAAATCTAATTAGATAAAAAAAACTCTTTTCCGATAATTATTTCAATTCCATTATTCCCCAATCAAGTCGATTGGTTCCCTCCAATCAATTGGGAATTGGTCAATTCAATTAATTAATAATATTTGCTACTGCAGAATCTTTCTGAGATTTAAAATTGAAAAAAAACCAATTATTTAATAAAAAAAAAAAATAAAAAATAACTGAATAAAAATGTAAAAAAGCTTTTTTATTAACATTTTCATCTATCAATAATTACTTTAATTAAGAAAAAGTTAATGAAGATGAGTGCGATTGAGGTCCAGACCTAGCCAGATCGCTTTCTCATCTTCAAAACTTGTTAATAGAATTGGTTTCATCAAAATCGGTAGTGCTGTTTTCAAAAT
>JALMQS010000030.1:33516436-33533496 GCA_024734495.1 Forficula auricularia | reverse complement strand
AATGAAAGGGCCTGCCGGCGAATGCTTTATGACGATACAACCGGATAACAAAAGGGAAATGCTTGTTAGTGCCCTTCGAGTGTCATCTCCACCCATTTACTGCCATTCCTCTTATCTTTCTAGTCCTCCACCCTTCAACAACTCAACTTGAAGACTTTTCGTTCAAGCAACTTGTAGTCAAGTGAAGATGGCTGACTGGCCGGCTTTGTCCCCAAGTTATCGAAAATGGTAAAGCGTTTTGTTATTCACAAAGTGTGCATGAGAGAGATAGAGGAAGACCAATTGTTTAAATAGAAATAGAAAAAGGGTTTAATAAATAAATAAATTGGAGGCAAGGGTGAACACCTGAACACTTTTTAAGTCTAGGCACGCTTTCCCTAAATTTTAGTGATTTGGCAATTGTTTTGTTAACGAACGGTTTCAGCTATTAAGTTGAAAATTGGCAGAATGATTGTAAGGGTGATACCCAAATTTCAGCTAATTTAAATTGCAAAGCAATTAAATAATTTGGAGGAAAAAGTGAAAACTTTTTTGACTCTTGTCACGCTCTCTCCATTTTTTTTTTCTTTTTTCTTGGTGATTTGATAATTGTTTGGTTAATGAACGGTTTGAGCTATAATGTTGAAACTTGGCAGAGTGAAGAAAAGGTCAAAACTTTTTTAAGGCTCTCCCCCCCCCCCCCCCGCCTCATTTCGGGTCGTTATTTTTTGCATTTCTAGCCTTCTGGAGGCCCACAGAATTCGTATACAAAATTTGGTTGCGCTTGGTCCAAAGGGCTTGAATTTTCATTTTTTAAACCCCCCCCCCCCCATTTCAGGTGATTATTTTCAAAATTTCTTTAAACAAAAAGTCAAAATTTACCTCCTCTACAACTTTGATTCTAATGGAATTTGCCGTAAAGTAAACAGTTTAGAAGTTATTTGATTGATTATTTCTGGGGACGGACATACAGACACAGGCACAAATGCTCTTTAGTAGTATGTGATAAACAAATAGAATGATATATTTCATTGTAAGTTTAATTTAAAAGAAAGAATAAAATTTTAATTTTAATCATATAATGTTGATATAGTTACATATATCTTCTAAATTTCAATTTTTTATTCTTTTAAGTTGACGAGCTACAAATACTCTGACAGATAAACAGATTATAGCGATACTATTTTAAAAAAGCCTCGTTTCACTTTTTAAACGGAACCCTACTTGTAAGATTTTAATCTCTACAAACAAATTTTAATTAATTTTTTGAGATTATATACCTATGTTAATTGTTAATATATAATAATATCGTCACTGCTACTATCATGAATGGATTAGTTGCGATAAGTTGAAGGAACAAAATCCCTCACTTACCTCGTTAGTTCATATCTGGCTTGAGTCCCGAGGAGAGTGTCTCTTGGGAGAGAATCATTTGAACTTGTTGCTTTGTCGACTGGCTTGGAAGTTAACCGCTGAGACTCCGAAAACCACCAATTAGCCAATTAGCTATTGTGTCTCGTTATCTCATTCATAAAGAGCTATACAAAGAATTTAAGTTATTAGGTAACAACTGAATTCAAGATTAATTTATTAAAAGGATAAGCAAATGAAATTATATATTTATTGTAAGTTTAAAATAAAATAAAATCGAGGGCTTAGAGTGTAAAACTGCTAACTCCATTTTTTATCAAATATGACATATATTATATAATATTCGTCTAGATTAATTTGTAACAACGCTTAGAGAAATTTCTCTAAAAAATTACGCTCTTGCCTAGAATCGAACCGACGAACTCTTGAACTATGGTCATTTTTTTTTTTTTTTTTTTTTTTAAAAGTTTTATTTATAAATTTAATATTTACAGATTCAACATTGTAAATCAATACATTACAAGTACAACAGATATACATGATTATATGAAATTTACAAATGTTTTTTAATTGTTCCTTATAAATAGTTTCCTGCCCAATGAGCTTACACTACTAATATATTTTAATTTTGTTCTTAATATTTAATAATGTTTACAAATATGAGTATAATTAGGTTTATTATACAATTTTTTAATTATCCTTAATATAAATATTTACATATTTAATTTTATTTTAATTTTATTTTTATATGCAGGGAAAGATTCTAGACAAATAAAAACCCTGCTTTTGGTAGTCGGTTAGGTGTTGATTTTAATTGATTTCAGTTTATTACGCCTATTTTTCTATAGATGTTTATATACTTCTTTTTGCTGCCAAAGCTATTTTCTATTGTTTTTTTAATTGTATTGGTGAGTTTATTGTATTTTAGTTGGTTTGTATAAAATGATTTTGAAATTTTGATTATATGTTCATTAATTGTTTCTATCTCTGCTAATTTGTGTAGTTGTTTGTTTGAAGTGGATGTGTTGCGATCTAATATTAATCGCAAGCACTTGTTTTGGAATGTTTGTAGGGGTTTCTGTGTAGTTTTGCTGGTGTGACACCACGCTGGAGCAGCATACGTGAGTGCAGGTCTAAGAATTGTTTTATATAGGAGCTTTTTATTTTTGAGTGAAAGGCAAGAATTCCGAGATAGCAGCGGAAAAAGATTTCTCATATTTCCATAGCTCTTTCTTAGTGAGTTTTTGATGTGTTCTTTGAAGGTTAGTCTGCGGTCTAGATGGATGCCCAAATATTTGGTTGTATTTTTAACGGGGATTATCTGTCCGTCTACTTTCAGTTGCTCTATTATTCTATTGTTTGTGTATTTTTTAGTGAATAGTATGTTTTCTGTTTTAGATGAATTTAGATTGATTTTCCATTTTTTGAAATAATTTACTATTTGATCAATGTGGATTTGGTTCTGCTTATTTGCCACTCCAGCATTGAATGATCTGGCGAATACCGCCGTGTCATCCGCGTAGAGTGCCAGATTCGTGTGTTGTTTTATTTGTGGGATATCGTTGACAAAAAGAATGAACAGTTTAGGGCCTAATACAGATCCTTGGGGAACCCCTGCGTTAATAGTTTTTAGATTAGAATAGGAGTTGTTGATTTTGACTCTATATTGTCTGTTTTGCAAATATGAGTGTATTAGTTTGATTAGATACGGTGGAAATTTATATTTAATTAATTTGTGTATGAGTCCTTCGTGCCAAACCCGATCGAAGGCCTTCTCGATGTCCAGAAGTACCATTGCTGTATTTTTTCTTTGGTGATATGTCTCCATTATGTGAGTTGTAATTCTAACTATTTGTTGTGTTGTATTATGTTTTGGTCTGAATCCGAATTGCGAATCTATTGTTATTTTGTGTTTGTTATCATGTGTTTCTATTCTGTTTAATATAATTTTTTCTGTAATTTTTGCTAATGAGTTTAGTAAGCTGATTGGTCTGTAATTTTGTGGTTGTTTGTTGTTTTTGCTTGGTTTGGCTATTGGTATTATTGTTGCTACCTTCCATCTGGTTGGGAAATATTGTATTTTGAATATTGCATTAATGATATACATCATTTGAACCACAGCTTTTTTAGAAAGGTTTTTAATTTATGGTCATTGGCTCTAGCGATTACACCATTGGGACATTAATATTTCTATCTTGATTTCTCTTACTAAAACTAGATATTTTTGATTTAGACTTTGTGTCGAGATAATATTGTATTCATTTGAACTCGAATGAAAATGAAAAAACACCAATTGATTTTAAATTAAAAAACATTAAATATGTATTAATTAACGAGGCAAATTTGAAATATAATTATCAGTTCGGATTTTAAACTGACAGCTCCAATGGATTTTCATTAACCAGGCAAATTTGAAATATAATTTTAATTTGCACTCGAATTTTGAAATGAAAGACTCCAATTCATTTTAAATTAAGAAACATTAAATATATTTTTGTAATTAATTAAATTAATTGAACCGCGTAAATTTGAATAATTTCCATGATTCAGCCTGCGAATTTTTTGCAGTTCATTCATTTCATTATTTCATTATTTTTGTTTTGAAAAGGAAAAATGAAATTTAAATTTAAATTTTAAATTTAAATATATTCATAATTGTCCCCTCCCCCCCCCCGCCACTCAAAAATTAAAGAGGCGAAACTTTTAAGAGACGATGTATTTTCGGTAGTTTACGGGTATACATTTGGAGTGTGGTTTTTTAAGAGGAATAAAAATTTTGGACCGAGACGCTGCCCGCCAGGGCACCAGCCCGGAGGGCCGAGCTTCGAGGTCGTGCCGAAGGCACGCACGAAAAGCTCGTTATTAATACCGTTCGAAAGAAAAAGAGATCCAGCATCGACCAAGTAAAACTGCTACTTAAAATTACGATCTTAAGTTGTAGAAAAAAATGTGAAAAATATTTTTTTCCATAACAACAATTTTAAATTGTGTTTGTTTTTGCTCTCCCCTGTAAAATTTCCTTGTTGAGAGTTAGCAGGTTTACTCTCTAAGGCAGAGGTCGGGGAAGTTTTTTTAGCTATTACCCCAAAATATTTTTCCATTGGTCGCTATGACCCCTACATGAAATGGAAATCAGAAAAAAGCAAGGTAAATGTATCTTATCTTATTAAATTAAACGAGCAATTCTTGTATATATATTTAGAATCGGTTTGTCGAAAAAGGGCTCTAATGATTTGGATGAAATTCACGGGTTAGGCGGGTTTTGTGTTGACAATTCGATCTATCACGGTCTCATCTACGGCTAAGTTGTTTTTGATGGGTTTTTTGTTAATTAAAATAATTATTCACAGGTGGTTGTTGGAATAAAAATTTATAATTACATTTCTTTCAATTTATTTTTAATAAAATTAATTAGTTTTTTTATTTTAAATTGCACTAATAGATCATTACAATTGTTATTATATATCAGAATTTGCCAATTTGATTAAATAAAGACAGAGAGTGAATTGGGAGGAATAATGGAATTGAAATAATTATCGGAAAAGAGGTTTTTTTCTTTAATTATTTTTGTCCTCTTATTAAAAACAAGGACTAAAAAGATGATGAAGGACACTCGATGGTGAAGAAGTAATCTCCGGCGTCGAAGCTAAAATACAATGTATACATTAATTCATGTAAAATAATTTGTTTAATAAAAATTGATTAAATAAAGGTATTTTTCTATAAAATAATTTAATAGAATATCAATTTTATTCTCTTAAAGAATCCGACAATTCGAAGGATCGTACCTCCTTCTTCAGGATTTTAGTCATGTCGGAAAATAAATATTTTAATCTTTCATATCTCGTCTTCGGAAAGTCGCAGAGCCTTGAAATTTGAAACTTAAGCTATTTAGAAGCGAAAAATTACCGAGCGTCGGGCACTTATTTATTATTTATTGAATTAATTGGAATTTACATGAAATCTCTCTGTAAGTAAATAAAAATTGTAAACATTAACAGAATCAAACGCTTTTACGTTTTAGAAAAATGATGTTGTTTCATTTCCGCTAAAATGACTTCAAAATTAGGACTTTTTGACGTGAGCGCAATTTGAATACAATCCTCGGCATTCAGCCGATTTCTTGCCGGGTTTAACTGACTGCTTTTTAAAAAGAAAAAAATACACCAACACTCATGACAAAAAATGCATAACTTTTATTAATGTTTTTATATTTTTTTTTAACTTTTATTAATTTTAAGATTTTGAATTCCTGGAAAAGCTATCAAACTAACAATAATATAATAGTTTATAAAATAAAATTTTTTAAAAATGTCCTTGTTACCCCCCGATAGTTTCATTTTTACCCCATTTGGGGTAATTTACCCCGGTTCCCCGACCGCTGCTCTAAGGCGACGAAATATAAAATTTAACTTTTAATAATATAATATGTTCACTTTACTTTTGAAAATATAATTAAACGAGCAGTACCTGGCGTGCCTACGGCACGCCCGGCACTGCTCGGCCCTCCGGGCTGGTGGCCCTAGCGGGCAGCGTCTCGAGATGTGATTATTAGCTATCCGTAATTATATGTATTGAAAAAAATATTTTTTTGAATAATGAATATTGATCAAAGAAAGATGAAAAAATATCATTAAATGCTTTATAAATACTTTATTAGAGCATGCAACCATTTCTCTCGAAATTCCCGACCGGTTGGAAACATTTCAATATTTAAATTTATCTTAAAAGTGTCTCTAAATTAATTATATATAATAATTTTAAAATTAATTTATCTACTAAAATTTCAAATGACCCACGCAGTAATAAATTAAGAATTAATCTCATTTCCCATTAAATCATATCTCATTAAAACTTATATTATAAATTAAATATATATAATATATATATATATATATTTAAAATAATTTGTCTACTAAAATTTTAAGAATTTATATTTTTCTTAAATTCAAAAAAAAAAATAATTAATTTTCGCGGTATGAATTATTTCCAAAAAATTAAATATATATTAATATATAATATATTTAAAATTAATAAATTTGTCTACTAAAATTTCAAATGAGACACGCCGTAAATCTAATATTTTAAGGTATATAGAGGAATATATTAATATATAGAGATATTATAGATATATAATATAGAGAATAGAGATGTTTTATTTGTAAAATTTGACAACATAACAACTGTCATTGAATATTAGTTGCTTTTTCTCCCACATGTTCCTTGCTGCTCCACGGGTACTGTCTGACAATGGCTTTTATATATATAGATATCATTGAATTTATTTCATAAATATAGATCACAAATTTTTTTTTATCTAATGAAGCTTTTGGTGATTTTTATCGAAACAGGAATATGAGTTCAGATTGCCGATTAACGAAATCACAGTAAGTAGTTGTTTAAATTTTTTCTCCTCTCTTTCTTAACTCCTAAGGAAATCGTCATCTACTAGATCCAAGATGGAATGATAATTTTTAATTAAAGGTCAGAAGGTATTCATAATTAAAAATTATCCATTGCATCTCAGATCTAGAAGATGGCGATCTCCCGTGATTTCTTTATAATTTAAGTATCTTACAAGAGAGAATAATTTTTTTAAATTTAAGCATCTACAAATCTTCATACTAGAAAAATTTTACTCAGTACCTACGCTCAGGATTTTATTATTTTTCAAAAGTAAAAGTGATCCCTATTAGTGTGTCTGTTCATCTGAAAGAGCATTTTGTAGTTCGTAAACTAAATAAGATCCAAGCTTGAAATTTGCAAATTATATATATTCATTTCCCCCGAAATCAACAAACAAATTATAACATTTTATTCGAGCAGTGGCGTAGCCAGAAAATTTGCATGGGGGGGGGGGGTCAATTCACAAAGGGAAATAATTAGTGGGAATTTTTTTTATTAAAACAAAAAGGTACTTCAAGAAATTAAAAAAGAACATAATTCTTGATTAAACATATGAAATATATTTAATTAGGTTTAGTTTGCCATAAGAAATGGTTTGTCTTTGCCGTTACTAATCCCATGAGCCCTGACCTTGGAAGGGGGGGTTCTGACCCCCATCCGCAGTGATTACGCCCCTGTATTCGAATAATTTTTTTTTAGTCAGAGTCTAATTTTTTGTGAGCTCAAAAATAAAATAATATTTTATTATAATGGAGTTTGAGGTATATATCTGTAAAGATTGTTTTAAGTATAATTCGGCTTAACATTTTAAATTTATTTTGCTTTAAAATGATGGTTTGAGAGAGTCCCAAAGTGTGGCTATTTTTATGTGATTTTTACATATAGAAAAAGCTTAGTTTCAGCGTTATTTGAAAAAACACAAATTTCTTCAATATCTTCTGATCAACGAATTCGATATCTAAAGGATTTTAGAAGGCATGATTCGCACTTGGCCGTCTTATTTAAAAATTTGACATTTTTCATTGGATGAACATGATATACACTCCGTTGTTCATTTGTTTTAATAAATAAAGGCTGTTTTGAGAAGATGATGATGTTATGTACATGGTTATAATATCATATAACAGATAAACTTAAAGACGACTTTCCCAAGTTTTAGGTATTTGAAACTTAACATTTTCATTTGTTCATCCACTAAGCTCTTCAATTATAAAATCTTAATATTTTAATAATTAAAACAAATATGTGAGTGCCTTTTTTAAGAAAAAAAGATGGATTTTTTCAAAAAATCAACTCACTCACGGAAGCAAATATTTTCTAAAAAAACACAATTCTATGGTTACACTATATAAGATTTTAGTAGAAAATATTTTTATAATGCATGTCAAAGGGGTCCATCCCCCTGGAGGTGAACCCGAGCACTAACCTGCTTTTACAGGAGAATTAGTTTCTCTCCAACATGCAACATATAAGTAAAGCTAAAAATTTTCAGTCCATTCACTTTGAACGCAAAATCAAAAATTTAATATTTTCAATTAGCCATTGAAACTGTGGTTTTTAACCATTTTAGATTTCTGTTCAAAAGTAAAACCGAACGCTAATACTGTAGCCACAATATCTGTCTTTCCTTTCGGTAAACAACTCAACTAACAAAGCATCAAATTTTCAATAATGGCATTCCATTGTACCTTTGTTCAGAACTCTTAAAATGACATAAGTATTTTTAATTTATGTATTTTATTAATTTGTAATATATACAAAAAGTCGATTAATTAAAAATTATGTTTAATTAAAATTTTTATAGGCAGGTTTATTTTTAATTTGAAATTATCCAACTAAAATTCCACATTTCTGATTAAATTGTAAAAAAGCTAGATTTTTTAAACTTTCGAATCGACTAGATACTTTTATGACATGACTACAAGTAAATAAATGAAAAAAAACCATCAAATACTATAGCAGTATTTAAAGAGAATAAATAGCCTCTATTTCTAACACGAATGATTATTATTATTTAATTATGTCTTAATGCTCTAAAAAAGAAGACAAAATCTTGAAAATATGGTCTTAATCAAATTAATATAATTAGACTTATATATATAGGCTTACCATACACCTTAGTTTAACCGTGATTGTCCCGGTTTGGAAGGTATGATTCAGGTGTCCCGTTTTTTGGGAAAAATTATTAAGTGCTGCCTCGGCAAAGTTAATTGTAAACTAAATTTTAGTGGATTACAAATAAAAAGAAATAAAAGAAAAAGTAAAAACTTTTTCAAGTCTCACTACGCCGCAACATGTAATTTCTTTTGTACACTTTTTCTGAATTTTAATGAAGTCTAATTGAATATTCTCTCTATATATAACGAATAGGTATCGTTTTGGTCCGAGTGCAAGTCCGAGTAGAAGGAGCATAGGTCATTCCTAGAATAATAGAAATTCGTCCGAGTAGAAGGTGCGTAGGTCATTCCTAGAATAATAGAAATTAAAAAATTAATCTCTAATACTCTGAAACAGGTCTGGTCTTGTAAATGGATGCCACTTACAAGACCGGACCTGTTTCTGGCATCCTTGCAATAGCTCTTGCTCTAAAAAAAGAAAGAGAGGTGATTCTATCCGAACTCTTTGTATAGTGATTTTCATCGATTAGATTCTAATGAAATAATCGCTCATCCATTCATTAAATAATAAAAAAGTATATACTTTTTCAAGATTCGGTACATTAAAGCTACCCTAGTAATTATTAATAAACTTAAATATAAATTGTTCATTTATGGCTATTCTATAACATCCTCTTAAATTCTCAATAGAATAATTCAAAAAATATTTTCTGCCTTTTGAACAAGGTATTCCAAAATCTAATCAGTACTTGATTCAAACCAACTTTTGCAAAAAAAAAATCATAGTTGAAAAATATTTTTCTCGATCGTTTCGGACATTTTCAAGGACAATGAGAAAATATTTATTTTTATGTGTGATTTAATACTAAGACCGCCTGGGAGGAGAGTAATTTTTATCCTGAGTTCATGCTAGTGAAATATTATTATTATTAAATATTAGTATTAATAGTTTAGTTCAGTTAAGAGTAATTAAAAATCGTTACTACTTGTGTTTCTTTGTTAACCACTTCACAAAATAAAGTCAAAAGATTAACTATTTATACATATATTATACTTTGCTGAATATAATTCTCTCTTTGTAAAATCATATAGAAGTTGTTAATTATTTTATTTCGAATAAACTCTTGAGATTTTCCCGGTTTGACAAAAAAATATTATGGTAAGTCTATATATATTTATTTATTTATCTGTATGTATTTACATCTATATATTTATTTGCCCACACCTTGATTTTTTCTTTCCATAATATTTTAATATTCATAGTAATTATGGGGTAAATGAAAGTCACCTAACATACCAGATTTTTTTTCAAATAATATCGACTTAGTGAGGGAGAACATAGTCACGAAAGTGTTTATTTACGCGTTTAATCCAACAAAATGATAAATGGTTTTATTTATTTATTTATTTATTTATTTATTTATTTCAACGGCTAAAAAGCCTCAATTTACAAAATTATAAGAAATAACAATACTCATTACATACATCAATAATATTAATTACATACATCAATACATTACATAATTATATATTAACATTTCATTCATTATTCATAAACAAGCGTGAGCTTCTTGAACAAAGCCGCTACCTTATTGATTTCCAAGGAAAATTCCTGAGGGTTAACCAATTTTGGTGCCAGCTCATTGTAACAATGACAGAGTCTGAAGACTGGATTTCTTTCAGGATGTCTACCAGTAGGCATCTCTGGATAGAATGGCATTGTTCTTCTTAATGCATAATTGGGGCTATGTAGGGGAAATAGAGCAGAGAGCTCTGTACATTTTACCTGACCTGACATAATTTTATATATAAATATGCAATCAGAGGCTATCATACAGGAATTTACAGAAGCTAGGCAGAAGGACTCAGCAGCAAGAGTGTAGTTATGATTAAATCTTGACATTGGATTATCAGTAAGTGATGCTAATTTTCTTAGAACTTTATGCTGAACTCTCTCAATCCTATCAATGTCACCCCTCAAATTCGGTCTCCAAATAGCAGATGCATACATAAGTATGGATTTAGTTAGAGTTGAATATAAATATTTAATCACATCAGGACTTTTGAATGACTTAGTGCTACGAGAAATAAAACCCCAACTCTGATTAGCTTTACCCACCACATACGTGATGTGTTCTTTAAAGGTGAGTTTGGAGTCGAAAATAACTCCAAGATCTTTAATAGAGTTAACTCTAGTACAGGTAGTGCCATTTTCGAGTATATAATTGAATTTAAAGTGGTTTGGTTCTTTAGAAAAACTAATAGTAAAACATTTATCAAAGTTTAGGAAAAGCAGGTTCGCATCACACCAATTTATTATTTTATTCAAGTCAGATTGCATTCTTAGGCAATCTTGTTCAGTAGAAATCTCCAAAAATAGCTTTATATCATCCGCGAATAATAATACATTACAAAATTCCGATATGTTTGCTAAATCGTTAATAAATAATAAAAATAGTAACGGACCAAGATGACTGCCTTGGGGGACACCAGATGGAGCAATAAAGTTGTGTGATTTTGTACCTTTAATTTGTACATAAGAGTTTCTCTCGAATAGATAATCGCCAAGCCATCTAATTATAGAAGAAGATAAATTATATTTCCTTAGCTTTAATAATAGTATGTTGTGGTTTATCAGATCGAAAGCTTTCTTAAAATCTAAGTAGATTGTATCAAGCTGTTTGTTTCTGTTTAAGCTGGAAAATATTGAATTTGTATACAATGTCAGGTTCGTAACTGTGGAACGACCAGGTACAAAACCGTGTTGCTTCATTGAAATAGCTTCCAGTACGGCCTTTAACATTTTGTTATACATGATTTTATCTAGCAATTTAGGGATAGCACTTATTATGGCTATAGGTCTGTAATTGCTTATATTATTACGAGCACCACTTTTTAATATGGGAGTTATGAAGGTTGTTTTACATATTTCAGGTAAAATACCCTCCCTAAGGGAGTGGTTAAATAGAATGAAAAGGGGTTTGAGGAGCTGGGTAGAACAACCTTTAACAAGAAACGCTGGGATACCATCAGCACCCAAAGATAGAGTTGGTTTGAGTTCTTTTAAGACAGAACTTATTTCATCCACCGATATAGCTTCAGACATCCCCTCAGCTTCCCCATGGGAGACATTGTTACAGAAACCCAAGACAACATCAGAATCAAATTGCAAATTATTCGCATTTCCTCCGTAAATACTTTCAAAAAAGTCCGCGAATAGATTGGCAATCTGTTCATTATTTCCACCCGTTCTGTCATTTAAGTACATATTAGATGGATAACCTTTGTTACTTCTCCTGTCGTTAATAAAGTCCCAAAAGACGTTAATATTAGAGAATACACTAGTCTCAATAAATTCGATATACTGAGAATAACATAGAGAAGCTTCAGCCTTACAGGAGATTCTCAAATTTTTGAAGATAATATAATCACTATCATTACTACTGAGTTTATAATTTTTATGGGCAATTTTTTTCTTAATTAAAAGTGAAATAAGTTTACCAGAAAACCAATTAGGATAGGTCGAGTTGGCGTAATGCTTTACAGGAACAGAAACAGAGATGATCTCATTAATAGTTTTATAAAAACTGTCGACTGCCGCAAAAACATTCACCTGATTAAGCTGCATGTCCCAATCTATCTCCCCCAACCTCCTATTAAAGGTTTCAAAATCACATTTCCTGAAGTCATATCTATTCCAGTCAAAAGCTAAGGGAGACAACTGGGATTTAATATTTACAATGTTTAGAGAGTGAACGGATATATCCAAAATTGGATGAAATTCGTCTATTTTAGATAAAATGTCTTCACTTAAAGAGACAGAGCAAGGACGATTCGAGAAGCACAAGTCGAGGGTATTATCCCTGCTATTTCTTATAGAATTAAATTGATTTAAGCCTAGATTATTTAAACTGTCCACCAGAACCAGAGCACAGGATCTAGTTAGAGCACTAGATCTCTCTTCAAAGACGTGGTGGATATTAGCTGTAGTTGAGCTCCAGGAAATTCCTGGTAAGTTGAAGTCACCCACTAAAACTAGGTTGTGATCTAAGAAAGTGTTCTTGATATCCTCCACATGCATTAAATGCTCCTGATAGAGGGAAATACCTGATGATGGGGGTATATATACTGTTCCGATTACAGTCTTAAGATCAGGTAATACAATAAAAAGCTGATTAAAAGATAAGAGACTGTTGTCAAGTGTATGGAGGATTTTGCTCTTGATAGATCGTCTTATGGCAATGAGAACACCACCACCTCGAGAGCTAATCAAATCAGATCTATCATCTCGGTATAATATGAAAGCACCTAGCTCAATTTCCGAATCATAAATTCCTTCATTGAGCCAAGTTTCTGTCAAGATAATTATGTCATAATCAGCTGAGAATGTTGCTGCCGAGACTTTAATCTGGTTCAGCTTGCCTCTAATACTCCTGACGTTTTGGTAGTAAATTCTCATACCTGCTCCGGTTTGCCCACTGGAGGTGCCCCGTTTTTTGAATTGTTGGGAAAAATCTTATTTTTACCTTCTCTTGATTTTGAAATTACCCCAGTCTCAGACACGTCAATTGCAAAATTAGTTGGCTGTTGGTCCGAGGTAATGAATTTCTGATCTTCCTTTAATCTTCCTAAAAATGGGGATAATAAAATTCCTTCTGGCCAAGATTTACCGTTCATTATCTTCGAGAAGTCGGGTTCATCAATCGAAATATGAAAGGATGAATATGATGAAAATTTTGTTTTCAATCTAGTACATTCCGCGTTTGTAATCTTGAGATTTGATTTTATATGTATATTAAGTTCTTCGGGTGCAGTGTCAGGAGCCAGACGGCTGATAAAGATAGCCTTTTTAGGAATTCTTCTTATTGCCGTTTGAATAGATGAACTAGCACCATTGCAGAGAATAATTTCTTTCTTGGGTTTTTTTTTATAATTTACTGTGGTAAATTCTTTGGTATTGCCATCTGTCATATCTTGGCTTATAATTTGATCCACCGAGGCATGTGCGTTGTTTGACTTTTTGCCAACAAATATTCCAGTAGATGGTACAGATGTCTGCTTCATTGTCCGCGTTGCATTATCTTTAAGACCATGATTGGTCATTGATAATCCGTTTTGTAAAGATCTATTATCAATTCTAGATTTCAATTCTGCGTTTTCAGTCCTGAGAGAAGATATCTCAGCCTTCAAGGCAGACATTTCACTCTTCATTTCACTCTGAGCACATTTCATGGAATTCAGAATATCAAGAATAGTGTCCAACCTGCTGTCATCCTGTTTCACCTCTACTGCACACTTAGAGTGAAATGCCTTCTTGCACTCGCCCTTGCAGAAAAAATAAGATTCCCTTGGATAAATCTTACTTTCACACTTCATGCAATTTGAATTTGCCATCTTGAATAAAACCACACTCTATCACTTTATCACTAAAAATGTTTATGATTGTTTAGATTACAATATGTATCACTTTCGAAAAATTAAATAATACTAATACAATATTATAACGAATATATAACAATACAATATTCTACAATATAATAATATAATGAATATATATTAATATGATAATACAATATAATATAATTTAACAATATAATGAATATATATTAATATATTCAAAGAAAAAATAATATTTATGAAAATTTAATATAAGAAAAAGCAGTGAAAATGTTTAAAGATTTGTCTAACCGAACCAGGGAGCAAGGCAAATTGCACGTGGCAAGATGGCCGATAGTTAGGTTAAAAAGATTGAACTTTGATGTAAAAACTTGAAAAATCGTTTGTGAATCACATATTATACATTAAAATCAATGCAAACAAACACTTATTAAAAACAACTCAAATCGCAGCGTAAAATTGAAGAGACTTTCAGAAAAAAACACAAAAAAACACAAAACAATGCTCCTAGATGTATACACATGCACGCACGCACGTATTATATTTATTTGCTCTGAAAAAATGTTGAATGTTATTATTTGAAAATCCTCTAATCTCAATAAAAATATGCCTTTTACTTTACCCTATCAATCTAAATAGATTTTTTTTGCATAATAAGTACCTATAGATCAAAAGTCCACTTTATAATACCTATATCAAAATTATTCAATGAACTAATTTATTTTAAATCTGCAACAAGTGTTTTTTTTTGTCCCTCTCGCTCCCACCTTCTGTCATTTATTGAGCCATCTGCGACAGTAATAACAACAACTGTTCGCTTTTGGCAAAGTACATAGAGCAATAGAGCCATTCATTCATTTATCTTCACCTTTTCAAATTTAAATCTCTCTTTTATTTTATTTTATATTTAGAGTTGCATGTTGAGAATCAAAACAAGAACAAAAAACTGATTTGAAAGGAATATAAAATACAAATCGTAAAGATTATTTTGACATTTTAAGTACTATATTGGCCTTTAAAAATAATATAAATTTCACCTTAAAGGCCAATTCAAAAAGAGAAAGACAGAGTACTAATGTTTTAAAGGATACAAATAACTGTTCGTCAGACTTTCAAAATATCCTCATTAAATTAATAAGATCCAAAATTTTTCTATTTGATATTCTTCATTTTGCAAATGAAAACAGAAACGATCATGTAGCATTGATTAATTACTATAAAAGACACCCCTTAACCGATTTTAGCCGCAGTGAATTCAGGTTAAATCTTGGTCTGAACATTTGTGCCTGCCTGCCGGGCATATTGAGTTCACCCCAATTTATTTTTTCCAATTTGTTTAAAAGAATTTTAAACTAGAAGAAAAATGATTTTCATCCATGATTTGTTTTCTCTCTGTCTGAATTCCGATATCCACGATAACTAGAGAATAGAAAGTTCTAGAAGGCTCATTTTTATGCCAAAATGTTTTTATGCGGAGAATGGATTAAATTTGTGGTCTTTAGTTTTATAAGATCTGGTTCAAAAAAACTTTGTTTAATTAATTTTATTATTAATTATTTAAGGCCATGCAATAATTAAGATATAACAGAAGTTACCGAGTCTTGAAAAAGTTTGCAAATTTTTCTCCATTTTTTTCTATTATTGTCTAAAGGAATGATTTAAAGTTTAAGAAAATAAATAAATAAAATAGAGAGCAAAATAATATTCCTATGTTTTAAAGTGTTAGGCAACAGATGCCATCCTTTCAGTTTAAAACACTACTTCTTTCTCTACCCTTTTACTTATGCTAAAGTAAGAATCCTCAAAATATCAAATCAAATTGAAATATTAAGCCAAATGCCATTCTAAAAAAAAAAAAAAAATTGAATCGCTCTATATAATAAATACATTTCACTATTTTCCTAATACCAAAACCTTTTTGAACAATTGTAAAAAAATTTCGGACATTTGAGAAAACAATTTTTTTTTAATATTTGTGTGTAATTTTGAATGATTAAAATTCATTTCTGTAAATTGGAATTTTTTATGGTCTCATGGATTTCGTTATATGATAGGTTCGATTGGACCAGTGTCCATGAAATTAATAAAACTTGTGATCGTTATCAAGCAGAAAAAGGTTGATAATACCGATTCGGTGATGCAGAAAAATAACATTCTCAATTTGATGTTTTTCCTTTTATTATTATATTATTAAATTTGAGAGAAAATATCACCTGTATGAAATAGAGTATCTTTCTTTTATATTTTCTATTGTCTGATGAAATAAAAGGTCTAATGAAGATATAATCTCTCTTTTATATTATTATTCCTTCCATTATGATAAAATAAAATAAAATACCTTTTATATAAATTAACTTAAACAAAAATAAAGAATTGAGAAATACAGGGGAAATTTTTCAGTATAATATTTTAATTGTATGGTCAAGTATTGTAATTGTGAATGAAAAAAGTATTTTGTTTTTTTTTTGCTTCCTTTTTTCGAAATATCTCAAAAACAGCTGAAACAATTTTGTTAAAAAAAAAAAATTGAGTGAAACGCCATGGTTTAATGGCCATAATATATTAGGTTGAAAATTTCAGAAAATCATTTCACATAATTATATAATATATTATTTATAGTCAATTCTTTTCTTTTACAATCACGAGTGAAAAAATAAGTATATTGTAGCTCTTGTCCGAAATCGAACTTGAATTTGACTTATTTTTTAACCGACTTCAAAAAAGGAGGAGGTTCTCTATTCGATTGAATTTTTTTTTTTTTTTTTTTTTTTTTTTTTTTTTTTTTTTTGG